>JAPMUY010000110.1:0-139595 GCA_026901105.3 Galaxias olidus | reverse complement strand
CACCAAATGACAGCGTGACCGGGAGCGTCGGGGGAGCATGAGCTCCGGCGCAACAGTCACGGCGGAAGCCCCTTGCCTCGGCTGCCAGCAGCGCACTCTCTCTTCACAGAAGCCATGTCTGGTGACATGCATGCTCCGTGCAGGATCGCCGCTTTGATTCCAGCCATTGTGACACATCTGTTGCTTGTCACATTGTGTCAAATGTGTCTGCAAGCCAGCCACATTTTGTCAACTTTCATAGACCGCTATGGTGCGCTAGCTGGGTCGTGTCTGGCTTGCAGACACATTTGACACAATGTGACAAGCAACAGATGTGTCACAATGGCTGGAATCAAAGCGGCGATCCTGCACGGAGCATGCATGTCACCAGACATGGCTTCTGTGAAGAGAGAGTGCGCTGCTGGCAGCCGAGGCAAAGCGGGGCCCGCCGTGACTGTTGCGGGAGAGGACAACCGTGTTTGTAGGCCGCTCCCCCCCCCCCCCCCCAACCCCCCCGACACTCCCAGTCACGCTGTCATTTGGTGTCCTGACTGCGGCTCTGATCACATGTTCGCTCTGCATTCAAAGAGCCTCATATCAGACTTATGAGAAGTGCGGGGTCCCGATGAGACAATAGCCAGGGGGGGCCGTCTCGTTGAATACTCTCTGCTGTGTGTAGAACTTGGCAGATGTGAGGTGCTCTGAAAGGTAATAGCATCACATAACAATATATTGTATATTGTATATATACATAATATATGGTTCGACGGTTCTTTGGCATTTTTTCCATGATACAGGTAAAATGCAATTCTCGTTGGAGCAAACGGCAATTTAGTTCAAGATTTTGGTCAGTCTAATGCGTGAAATCACTCCAAGCGGTAAAACTAAGTGATGAGTGTGTAACAGGCCAAAGCCACCCTCTTCTTAGCGGCTTTATGCAAAACCATTGTTCTGTTTGATCGCCGTAGTGAAAGCGCAACAAAACGTTAGCGATAGAAACGCCACCGCCACTGCCCCGTAAGCAAATAGTGTGGGTCTGTAGAGCGCAGAGGAAGAAAACAGGAATTCATCATGGGAGCCGGCGACTGAATGAAGGCGCAGTGACAGCTGCCTGACTGATCATCCACTGTAGTCGGTCACCCCTGCATCTGTTTACCACTCGCCTGCCACTGAGTGCGCAGAACAATGTGTGTAATTGAGCTATTTTCCTGAGCTCTGTGCTAACCTGTGTTAAGTTATGTGCAAACTTTCCATCGTAGCGTAGGGTGAAGTCCCCCCCCCCCTCCCTGATAGTTATCATGCCTAGCAACACCTCTATGTAAATAGGAGATTATCGACAATTTCAATTTGGTTAAGTGGCCTTAACGTGGGTGATCCACACATCCCAGCTTCGGTTCCTGTGGCCCAGGCCACACAGTCAGCAGTTTAGAAACAGGGATGGCGTGCATTTAAATAGCAGGGCTATGTTACAAGGATATAACCGTAAGGAAAATAATAACACTACTTCCGTGAACATAACCTATGTTAAGCACTCAACCTGCTATCTGTTCAAACTCAACCGTCCATGTACACAGTGCAGTATTATGGAAATGGAACATCTAGATTCAGAAAGTGTTATTTCAATATTCAAATGTTAATACAAAACAATGGAATGTGGTAAAGGTATTAGTATTTGCATACAACCCTGTTTTCTACGACGAGAAAGAGTCATAAAAGGTGGAGAGGAATGGGGGAATTCAAACTGACATACAAACACAATATTTCGCTGGCGAGCCATACTAAAGCAAAGCAATTTCTCATGTAACAGAAGAAACTTTAAACTACTTGCTCTAATCAAAATGAACTGGTTCTTTGTGGCTCCAATGCTTTATTCTCATTTTCTCACCCTTACATACACTACGCACCAAACTCTTTCATTTTGCCTCACCCGTAGCGTGGGAATAAGTCTGTTGGTCAGAGATGGAGAGGACAAACGGAGAGTTGGGGGGAGAGATGGGAGAAGGAGAGACAAGGTCCTACCACTATTTGACAGGGTTAAACATTGTGAAGGATTGCCCGTGCAAGCTGTGACATCTGTAGCCAGTATTAAAGCAAACTGTAATTAAGTGTAATCAGCCATTTTTAATTCTATATGCTAAGTCATAACAGGCCAAGTAATGAATCATTTAAGAAAGGGAAAGGGGTTGGCCACTGGTCTCTTTTTACACTTGTGTTTAAATTTAGCCAGTGTCTTTGTCCAGCAGTTTGATTAATAGATTATCGCCCTTGACTATACATCTCCATAAAATTTCTTTTTCCATCTGTCATTAAACCGTGCATGAAAATTGCTTATATTTCCAATCAGGTACCGGCAAGAAACATACTAAAAAAAGAGAATATAAGCAAAGAAAATGTTCACTAGTATGTCTTTTATGTAGGTATGTCTGTGACCCAATATAGAGTACAATTTTGCTGTTGATCTTGTATCTTGCTCTATGTGTCCATGCGTTGCTCCCGGAAATATTAAACTGAGCGATTCTATATGATAATTGGAGGGAGAGCTCATGTATGGTCTGATGTGCTTCCTTCTTGTGGTTTTAAACAAGGTGTGCTCTGAGAACAAACCCTTTCACTTCATTTCTAGAGCTTCAACACAGAGAGAGAGAGGGGAGAGAGGGGAGAGAGAGAGCGAGAGCGAGAGAGAGAGAGAGGGGAGAGAGGGGAGAGAGGGGAGAGAGAGAGAGAGCGAGAGCGAGAGCGAGAGAGAGGGGAGAGAGGGGAGAGAGAGAGAGAGCGAGAGCGAGAGCGAGAGCGAGAGCGAGAGAGAGAGAGAGAGAGAGAGAGAGAGAGAGAGAGAGGGAGCAGGGAGAGAGGGCAGAGAGCAGGGGCTTGACCAGTGAGCCAGAGATTGGCTTCCCTGTCAAATAAAGATTAGACCTCCATTTCTCCGTCTAATCCCGGCAAATCTCTCGGGTAGGAAGTTGGGGAACACGGAGCTCTTAGCCGAGCGGAGCTTTACAGCTTGTGTATTCTTTATCTCGGTGTGTGTGTGTGGACAAAACAACTTGTTGTCCTCCATATTTTTTTTTTATGGATAATCCCCGGCAGACATGGGTAGATTACACGGTCAAAGAACCGTTTGGGTGAAGACATCTTCTTCAAGGAAACCGTGATAATTAGATAGTGGACTATTTCTATGAAATGTGTATGTCTTCAAGGGCACATAAATGGGTTACAGATGACATTATACTTTCTAACAGTCTTACTTTTACAAATGTGGTTTATTTCCCCACATTTTGTTATCAGATGTCTTATTTCGGTTTTCTCTTCAATATAGCTAAGATGATCATTCTTTTTATTGAATTATTAATTTTCATGTGCTGAATTATTGAAGGAAATTAATTTCTGATCAAATTAATATTAACACTCAGTGAAATATTTATGTTCAGTGTTAAAAATAATTAACTATTAACAATGTCATCATAAACAGCCACATGAAAAAGGCAGACTAAAGCCAAATGTGAGGGGACCCTCAGACCCTTCTCCTGTTGGTGTAGTAGACATAGCCCTTGAGATCATTTAAAATGAAGAATTGTAGTGGTTGGCTTTATGCTTGGTTGCTCTGACGATGTCGTTGGTCCCTCTGGCTGAGGGCTAAGGCCAGCAAAACAGAGGGATGCCCTGCATCACCCGTGTCATTGGTCTTCAGACAAGCTGAACTGTATTCTTCAAACTATTATACTTTATATTTTGAAAGTGAACGCCCAAAAAGAGGAAGGGCTTCTCTTTTGTCAGTTTTGATTAAACCCCTCTTTAGATTCTCACATTCAGCAAGGATTTGATATTGGTTGGTCTTGGTTTGTTCTCCCATTGTGTTCATAAAATATTGAAATCAGAACAAAATAAACCATTATTGTAACTACACTGATAACCACCTTGAAAATATAGTTGCTTTAAGGATATTTTTAAAGTTAATATCAGTTTGAAATCCTAATATTGAAGACATGAAAGAATCCCTTTTCAAAATCGGATAGGCAGGAAGAAGCAAATGATTTCAAATATTTGATATTTAAATGATTTTCCAATGAACAGAGTCATGAGCAGAGCAAAGGCGAGCAGTTTCCCCTGGTGATCCTCCGGGCTCCTTTGTTTCCTCCGTGCGTCTCTCGCTCATTAATGTTCAGAGCATGTGAGAGAACTAACACATATCCCGTAACCCATAGCTGTGTGTGTGGGTGTGTGAGACCTCGGGCCCGGCGCATGCATACACAAACCCCTCTGACGGTTAAGTCCACTGGCTCTTTCAGGAACGGGATGGCCGCCGAGCTGTCCTGATTAAAATGACAATAGTCTAATTAACTCGACCTTGGTGTCAGTGCACAAAACCGCTGCTAGCCCGCCAGTTTATGTTTGAAAACCCTTTGTCTCCGCGCCGTCCAAAAATAAGACGTTTTTCAGCGAATGCCTCAACCCCATTCTATTTGCTAATGGCAATAATTTTTTATGAGCTAATTAAATTTCAGTTTCTTTTTTTTTCTCCCTCTTCTGCTGCTGCAGAATCCTTGAGGGATCTTTCATTCAAGGGATATTATTACAAGCACCTTCAAGCACTGTTAGTCGTTTAGAATTTTATATACAATTATAAATCGCTCTGTTTTTGCACAACCTGATTTCATTTGAACTGTGGTTAATTACACTCACTCCCTAGCGATACCTCATGCTAAGTAGAAAGACAGGGTGCACCTTCCCTGGTCGATTGTTTTCCTGCCCTTCATACCAGTGGACACACAGGACAGTCAGGCATGGACAGGATGGGGATGGTGCGAGAGAGCAACTCATTTAGAGTCCCAAATAAATGTGAAATTCGAACCAGATGACGTTTCCACTTTCATGCCCCGCAACATGCAATATTTGGAAGGCAGATTTTACTCACACCCTAAGATCAGTTGCTAGCATTTTATATCTAAAAAGGAGAGAGGGAGAAGGAGAGAGAGAGAGAATGAGAGCATGGAGGAGCTTGTTTCGCCCTCAGTTAGAGAGGGACTCTAATGAGTGAAGTGGAAACTGCTTTGTGCTCTATTATCCTTTCGCTGATGATGAAGGCCTGTGGGAGATAATTACGCTTTAGTCTTGAGTTAATGAAACAAAAACTTGTCTTTTTACTCTGAAAGCAAGGGCAGATCTTTTGTGCTCTATCAGCCGACATCTCCCACCCTTGACAAGGCGCAGAGGATTGGTTTTGTTTTTAGGGATGGGAGCCCCTCCCTGGCTGTCAGTCTGGCCCTGATACGAGCCTAGACGTCTCACTGAGGCCGAGCAAACCGGGTGTCTCTCTCTGTCTGCGACGGGGCCTGTGGTGGCTGCTAGCACACTGTACCCCAGAACACATCAATGGGAAACATCCCGCCGGGTCGTCTGGGATCAGCACGGAAAAGGACATTGGAGGAAAAATAAAGGGCTTCCATCCAACAAACACATGGGCTGCACCCATAGTCACGCTGCAACAAGTTACTGAACCTCCTGCTGAAACACTGCTCTAACGTTCAGGTTCACTCTGAACACAACGCCTTCCCCCGCCCTCCACACTCGAGGCCAAAGCCCACGATGTGAGTTGGATCACAAGAAAACTACAGGAGCGCGCGCGCGCGTGTGTGTCGTTCGAGTGCCGCTGGCCGCGGAGACTCCTCTTAAAACGCGCACAGAGGCGTTGACCAGACGCTGCCTGCTTTTTTTTTTTTCTCTTCGCCACGCAGCCCAAGTGGTGACCAGAGAGCTCCTATTAAAACGTCCTTGTGGAAGTTCACATCTGGTGCGTGGAGCCATGTGCGACTATAGGGCAGTCCCTCCTCCCCCGACGCCACTCTCACATTTCATCATCTGTTCCGCAGCGCCTGGGCCATTCCGGCAGAAGTTGGCCGCTCTGGATCCATCTGTTGTTATTATTTTCCAGTGATAATTGGCCTGAACAATGGAATGGCTGTGTGTCCCCCCCCCCCCCCCCTGCCTTTGAAACCCTACGCCCTGTTTATTTTTTTTTCCAGGGGTCTCATTTCGGCTCTACGCTCGTCTTTATCCCTCGCTCGCTCTTGTTTTCTCTCTCGGCTCCCTCTGCCTCGTTTTCTCTTTCATACTCTTTCTAGCGCTCTCTATTTTTTTTCACATTCTCCACCTTCACTCTGTTCTCCATCTATCCTCGCCTCTCTAGGTACCCCCTTTTTTTACCCCTCCTCTCTTCTTCTGCCCCCACCCCCCCCACCCCCTTCTTCACCCAGTGTCTGCACCCCTTCGTCCTCTATTTCTGCCTCATCCCCTGCTCTGAGCGGGTCTTGCATGAAAATGACTTCTTTGACTGGGCACATCAGTAAGTGTCACTCAGCATCTAAAGCTGGGCAGCAGATTTTCCCCGGGCTTCGGCTCCTGTTTCTCTTTGGTTCACTGGAAGTTTTAGTCCTGATGTCTGGCAGATCCAGGCAGCCTCTCCAAGAGACTCGCACCCTCCTCAGTGTCTGCATTTATATCCCTAAAGAGAGGGAAAGAGCGACAGACAAGGGGGGGGGGGGGAAAGGAGGGAAATGGCGAGTGGGGACTGGGGTGAAGAAGGGGGGGGGGGGGGGGTGAGATAAAGATGAACTTAGACTTTGCAAAGTGGACAATGAGAACTCATATTAATAACGATATATTTCATTATATATTATATATTATATATACATATATATTGAAACCCTTTTGGAGGTTCTACTTTGTCCATCCATCCACTTTCCACAGTGTGCAAGCGACAGAGATGAGAATAATTGTCTGATACTTTTAGTGGACACATTTCAATGAATATACACACCAAAAAATGACCTAGTTTAATTAATTAAGTGAGATATTGAGAATTTTAATTACATGTTGGGATTGTAATTAATACAATTCTCTAAAAGAAATTCTAGTGTTTGTAATGTAATTTAGTCCACTTAAAACGCTTTTATGGAATTTATGGGGAAAGTGATCTGAGGGATTGTTGCATAGATTTTGGAATACAAATACATTGTATATGGATATGTGCCCTTAGCTTAGAAGCATTAACACAGAGCTTTGTGGTGGTTTAAACTGTGCAGATGTTCAGCAAATTGACAAAGAGAAAAGTAATCCAAGACAGTAGAAGCAATATACAACATTCAAATGTGATCGTATACAACATTTGAATGGGATCATATTTTCCAGGTAGTAAAATATTTTCCTTTGGAAAAAAGTTGGAAAATTCAGAACAAAGTGGTGGCTCTTTTTTTTACGGATTGTCCTGGCTCTTGTCCCTGTTGGGCTGTTCATTTGTTCTGCTTGCTCTGGTCTAATTAAAAGAGCCAGGACAGGTAGGGCTCACAGCAGGCATCTGGTCTCTGCCAGTCCTTCATTTGCTGAGTGTTTGTGTTTATGCAAAGGGGCCTCTTCCTGCATATTTAATCTGGAGCAAGGCACTGGCTTTTGTTGTGTTTAGACCACATACCTCCAGTCTCTCTCAACACTGCAGTCAAGGCTCCAGCCCTCACACATAACAGTACTTCTAGAGCTAGCCAGCTAGCAAGGCACTGCTGGCAGCTTCTCTTCTCTTTTTTGAAGTGGATTGCAAATACAGCCAGCTTGCTCATTTTTGGAGGAGGAAGAATCTGCATGAATGTTTCATTAATGTAATGAAAATCCGTCTCACTGCTCATGGGTAAGTCTATACAGATTTATTCGTTGTTTTTTTCCTTCATCTCCTGCTTTTCATGGGACAGTTTTGGGTGTTTGTATGGTGTAAGTGTATGCTCTGGATGTAGCAGTCAGTGCTAGACAGAGGTAAAGGAATGAGCTCCTCTGTAGAGCAAGACTCACCTCTATAGATATCCACCAGCAGTCATATCTTCCTGGTAGTACTTCTAGAAGAGGGCAACATTACACTGACCTTTAGTGTGCCTGTGTGTGCTGCTCCTGTGTTAAATATTTAGTTTGGTGGTCTAGGGTCGAGTGAGGGTGATAGTGACGGGTGACTGCGCTGTGGTGGTTGAGGATTTTACTCCCATCTCTCCCCGCTCATTTCTCTGGCTCTCCCTCCGTCTTTGTCCGGGGAAATGGAATCTGCGGGTTATTGATATTAATAGCACACAGGATCTGTGGCGGGAGAGGAGCAGGGTACAGCAGAGACCTGGGAGAGTGGGAAGGTGATGTGGCTGGGGGAGAATTGACAGTACTTCTGCTTGAGCGGCTGAAATGGAATTGGCCACAAAAATAGAATTGCATAATCTGGATGTGTCTTAACCTTTTGTGTGTGTGTGTGTGTGTGTGTGTGTGTGTGTGTGTGTGTGTGTGTGTGTGTGTGTGTGTGTGTGTGTGTGTGTGTGTGTGTGTGTGTGTGTGTGTGTGTGTGTGTTTGCATGCATGTGCTGGTGTGTGTGATATGAGTACTTAGATATTCTCCTGGGTGCATACATGCATACATGTTCAAAGTTGAGTTCCAACACTCCTTTCTTAAGTCTTAGCTGCAACTTCTAAGTACACTCTTTCTAGAATGTTTGCTTCATGGATCAATAGACAACGTTTTTTTTCAATTTACTAAAACAAGTTAAGTTTTGGTATCTAGAGGAAGGGAATGCAATTTTCAAAGAGTTCAGTTAACATTTAAATAGTGTAAAGAAATGCGCTGCCTTGTTTGTTTTGGGTTAGGGGTGAAATTCCACTTCCTTGGTATTAAGGCGGCAAAGCTCTTTGTGTTTACTCTGTGTACTTTGTTCTTAGCTCAGCAAAACGTGAGGGCAGGTCCAAAAGAATCGCTGGGATCAGACAGGCTGACATTCACCAGACTGCACTGTTGCCTTTTCAGCTTAGCAAAAAAAAAAAAAAAAACCCTGAAGAAAGGGTTTGGAGTGAAGTTAGGTTTAATTGGTGGGTTTTCTGCCTGTTTGCGTGTTAGAAAGTGCCGTTGTTTAAAGTATATGTGGTTCTGCAATAAAACGCCAATAAAGTACTACCAATTGTGTTAATAGAGAAAATGCACTTATTATGTTTTGAAAGCCTATTTTTTTATTAAATCCAGTTATTATTTAATTTAAACAGTCTATCTCAATAATTGCATAGTGCAAATAAATTCTGTGCAGTCAGCTCTTCGGAAGATCACATGTACAGTAAGCAGCTGCATTTGTTTCATAGTGAGTCATGCCATAGCTTTTCCTGTGTTCTTGTCAAACACGGACAGCAACTTGGAAAGTCTCTTGCACACACCCTAAAAACAAACACCAGTGGCCTGCATATAGATATGACTGGCCCTGCTCTGCCTAAACGGTCATACGCCCTCTTCTTATTTACACTAAGCGCTTAATAATAATCCACCACCCGTTTCTACTTGAGGAAGAGTGAAGGACCAGCTCAAGCTTTTGTTTTAATCTCCGCTGTCTTGTTGGCACGATGATAGATAGCTAGATCTATGGGGATGTGGCTGGCGTCACTAAGCGATCGAAACACGCTGGATGGGCTTGAAAAGAACAGAGAGACAACTCTGGCATGTCCTATTGACAGCCACCGAGTTGAGCATTAATTAATATGGTAATGACGTGTGAAAGTTCATTAACGACCCAGCACAGAAGTAGCCACAGATATACTATTAAGCATGCTCAGAGTAATTAGTGGAATAACTTTACTTAGTGGTAAATATTCATGGGCCTCTTCTTTTTGTCAGCCCAGCGTGAAGAGAGTGGAGAGGCTGTCCATTAGAAGGGCTGAAGAGCTGTCCAGAGTGGAGGTGGGCCTTTTGTGGGGAACGGTTGTATTTCAGTGAAGGGGTATTAATTCATATTTTGAACATGCGATCCAACGACAATGCCGTCGGCGTTGATTACATACGTGGGGACAGGAGAGTGTATTGTGAAGCTGTGACCTACTCCCAAATCGGCAAAGCACTTCACACGGTTGCACGCAGAACAAAACGAGTCTTTGTTAAAATATCACATGCCTAAAACAAAAAAAAAATCTCATCTCATTTGCTCGTCCACGTCTCTTTCGAAAGTACTGTATTCATGTGTTTTCCCCCCCAAAAAACATTTCTATTTATGTGGAGGCTTACAAAACAAGGCAAAGCTATCATGTTAGGCTATCATTTGAAACTCTCCAAATAGATATGTAAGATAAGAAGTAGTTATGCACACTATCCCCACGTCTTCTCAAGTTTTATTGTTGTGCAATGTATTCACCGCGCACGACATACCTATCTGCTGCACCACCTAGCCAGAGCACACTGTAGGATGACTCTGCTTCCTTTTGTCTTTTGGAATTGTTGCATTCTGATTCATGTTCTTAGCTCAGGCGTCTCACTGAGCACTCACATAACCCACCTAGGTGGGTAATTATCTCAACCAGGAGTTGTTCTGTTCCCTAAAATCTCAATGTAGGAGGTAATGATGGGCTCTGTTCCCCCAGCCGAGAGAAACAGTGTGCGCTTGTTTATCCACACCCTGCACTCGCTGCACCCCTACTGTTTTAAATGGAAGTATTACAGCCATGTGCCGTTGGAAATGGAGACAATTATCTATTTAGGTATTACAAGATGTGCATTATATTGTGGGGAGAAAAGGTACACAGCTACTATGAGAGCTCTGTTGTTCCTTTATTCCTCCATACAAATGTTCCTTCATTAAAGTGATAGAACATTTATCTAAATGGATGTTGTGCATTGGGTAAACTCATTTAGTTCCCAGGGCCCTTTCAGGTGATAGGGATTAATGATGTTTAGTAGTATGAAACTGAAAATATCTGTCATTTGTCACCACTCACTATTGATTTATGATGCCGCTGATGATATGTTAATTGAAGTGTAATGAAACAGAATAATAGGGGAGTTGTGTGGGAATGGTCCATTTTCAACCATTGTTCGACCCTCATCGAGTTCAGAGTGAGTTTAATGTTGACTTGTGTTTTCAACAAGGGCATTTAACAGATAATTAATGCTGGAACTGGGCAAGGCGGGCTCATGTGTGCTTTTGTGCTTTATCTATGCAGTCTGCTGGAGATAAACACTTCAGACCTGCTCAAATACCCAGCCACTGTTTTGACTGCCAAATGTAAACGGCACAAAAGACCAGTGTAAAAAATGGTTGCTATTTTTTTCTCTCTCTCTCTCTCTCTTCATATTTGGATATGCTTTAATGCTTTTATTCAAATACACACCTATATTGCCCCATAGTCACTTTTTTTTGAGTTTACCATAAAAATAAGATTTGGTTTCCTTCTTTCGTTCTCCCAGGGTTCAGAGCTCGGTTTAGAATGTACAGTGGTGCATGCTGAGCAGCCCGACTGGACCCGGGGGACTGCCAGCCTGGCTTGGTCAGGTGTGCTCCACACGCCACCAGGTGGGGCATTCCTTGACATGCCTCTGATAAAGGCCTCTGGTGGGAGGAACATGAAACAAAGTTTTTGTCTTGCAAATAAACTTTCCACTGTCGCTTAACAGCCTCATTGTTCGTTTTATCGTCTGCCACGCGTACAGTTACAGTTTATCAGGCAGATGGAAATGTAAGGATGCGTCTAACAGTTAGCGTGGCAGCATAGTAAAATGGGACTGTTGTCTCTCTGAGAGGTAATGTGTGCACAATACAATCGAGACCAGGGCAAGTAGTTTGGACAGCTCTTCAGAATCAACAACATGGAGTTGTATTGAAATGTATTTACCCACATGGACTCTCCAATGTATGTATGTAACAGATTTTGTATTTTCTTATTGGTCCTGATCAATGGCAGGGCCATTTGGGAGCGCTTGTCCTGTCATTTGTTACTAATGTACTGTACACTGAATTAGTATGCTTTCCTGAAAGTCATTACGATGGAGTGGTGACTAATAACAAGTGTTTTGGGCTGTGCTAGTAATTATTTCATAACATCATGTAATTCCCTTTGCCTTTCTGTCCGCAGGGCAACGAGGCTGAAGTGGTACTGCTGAAACAGAAGATTGCTTTAAACAAGCAAGTCCTAGAAGGTAAACATATAATAATTTATTACCCACCAATCTCCACTTGAAGGCGGGTACTGTATCGAATTTGCTTAATAGTTAACTTAATGTAACCTAGCGCGGGTTAACTTGTTTATACATTTTGGAAATGAGAATCTGGATTACATCAACAGTGTATAAAGTTGAATGTTTCCCAAATAGGAAAACAACTGTATATATGGATATTATTTAGTATAGTGCAGCTTTTGTTGCAAAAAAATGTAGCAAAAAACTATTAACCTACACGACAGATTGATTTGTACATCGTGACACCTCTTTAAATATATTGTATTCATCAACCTTTACAACAGTTGTAAGTACATTTTTGGCATTTTAGGTTGAAGAGTTCAGCATTTGTTAGACTACTTTAGCAAACAAAATAGTCACTAGACTATTAGACTATAGACTAACTTCTTTATGGAGACAATACAATCTATTGTCTGTGGATCTATGTCCATGTGTGCTCCTCACACCCCTGTTCCTATTTCAAAGTGCGAGAGCCCCAGGATGTGAGCAAGCAGGCCGGAGTGATCCAGTGGGGCGGGGCGGGGGTGTTGACACGTCAGGAGCTTTAGGCTTCAGAGGAGCTGTGTGTCTGGGTTCTGTCTCTCACAGCCCCGCCAGTACAGAGTGATTTTAGGCTTCACCATCTCTCCCCAGCCTCTCTCATGGCTAAAGGCAACGTGCTATAAACCTCTGCAGCTTTACTGGCCTATTAACAGAGATATGATGTGCAACTTTCTACCCACTTAATATCATGTTGTGACTTGTGGACAGGTGTGTCTGACTTTGTTAAATTGTGTAGGGCAAAGTTTTCACAAACATGGGATAAGTCACTGCGTTTCTGTGCTCCACCATATGCTTTCGTTTTTTTCTTTGTGTTAAAGTGGGCTGAATTTGTGTGTAGTTTTACTGTTACAAAAGATGTCCAAAATGCAGGGGTTAAAAAGATGATCCCTTACTGCTTTGAGCTTGTGCTGAATGATTTGAATGATACTGTGTATTTATCTATCAGGAGGAAGCGTGTATCTAGACAGTCCTCATGACCACTGCATGTAAAACAGTCATGTTACCCTATGTTTTAAATCATCCAATCACCTCTGCATTTGGAGAACCGACACTTTGAGCGCAAAGAAAAACTAAGAAAACACACTTGTATCTTGAGTGTATTTTCTAAATAGTCTTATAAAACCGATTTGGTCAAGAGCCACAGCTGCCTGCTCCAGATGCCAGATCAGCCTCAAACCTTCAAATGATTGTGTAATTATTGTTAATGTGCCAAAATCTGCCTAATTATTGACACAACTTTCCAACACCATTTTGATTGCATCGCTAATGCAAAAATCCCTGTGGCAGCTTATAGGATTAACATGCTTCATTCTTTAAAGCCTTTTTGAAGTGCAATAGAATTTAATACAGAGGAAAAATGATGTTTTGTGTTGTTGTGTGGGGGTGTAAGTGTGTGTGCATATGCACACCTTTGAATATTGATCCATATGCATATTTTCATACACATGTTCCTCTTTAAATTAATTGTTTAAAGATTTTGAATGACATCAGCCTTGCAAAATGCTTGGATTTTACTAAGGATGGCTGGTGGCTAGATCCTTCAGTTATTATCACAGAAGACTTTCGGCTGAATTTGGAAGAGCATGAACCTCTTGGGTACATTTTCACTCTGGACGGCAGTTATGGAAAAGCAGCAGCTTTAATCCCTAAGAGAGTTTGGTTTATTTTACTTCAGTTTGTTTTAGAGCAGCAAGGGGTTGTTTTTTGGGGTGGGTGGGTGGATAGTATTTCAAAAGAGAGAAGAAAATGCTTCTAAAATACACTTTTCATCAATTTAAATTTGAATGTGATGTCTTTTTACAACATATCACACAGTCACAACAGTTGGCTTTGTGTATTTCTTTATGCTGTAAATTACAAAGTCTCTGAAGATGACAGAGAAGATTGCTTTAGTTAAGCTGTTCTAGCAACTTGGTTAATATGCTTTTCATAGAAGCACTGAGAATAAACAAATGAATTCATGAGTTAGACCGAAGAAAGGTCGTATGTAGATTTATGCTGGTAAGAAAAAGGCTTCCATAATAGTTCCCTTGACTGCATTTATTGCTTACTTTAAAAAGTAATTTCTTTATATCAGCATCAAGCTGAAAATTGCCATGTATTAGTATTAGGCTTGGTAAGCTTCTAATTCTGTGGCATTTACAGCTGGCTGTGTTTTCATGCATTTATAACGCTTTGATTTTTAAGAGTTTCTTTAATCGCTTTTGCCGAGCTTGGAACATAATAAACAACTTGCTGTTACTAAAGTGCCACATGGGGGAGATTGCTAACAAGAAAGTTAAACGTTTTCTGCCACTAGCAGTTTTGTCGCTGTGTTTTTCATGCTCTGTAAGTACCGTAATCTACTCCCTGAGCTCGGCTACAGTGGTTTAAATGAGTGACAGGCCAAATAACTCTGCAGCTCCTCTAACTCTTTGAGAAATTAAACTGTATTGTCCATACAAATACATTACATCAGGCACCTACATGACAATTCAATGAGAAGGGTTTTTGATTTGTCTGGTTATCGTGACTGTGGGATATGTCAGAGCCTTCTGAACACTCACCTGCCCTGTGTGCTCTCTCTCTCTCTCTCTCTCTCTCTCTCTCTCTCTCTCTCTCTCTCTCTCTCTCTCTCTCTATCTGATGCCTGGCTTCTCCAGCAGCATCAGCTTATACATTACTAGGCTATTTATTGGCTGGCTAAACAGGTTGCCCAGGTAAACCTAATGCCTTATTCAGAATACATCATGTCAGTGAATAGAGCAACATTTTTTTTTCTTGCATCTTCCAACGCTTTCATGGGAATTATCTTCTCTTGTAAAGTAGAAAGAATTGTGGTGATAGTGTTATCACAGATGTGTTATCTCGAAGCTGCTTAAAATACCTTTTTTTGGGGGGGGGGGGGGGGGGGGGGGGGGTGGGGGGTGTTTGGCAAGTTTCAATCTATTTTTCTATCAGCATCACACAGGCATGTCTTCTTTGGGTTTAAAACATATTGATGGATGTATAAACTCAGGTCTGTCTGAGAGACTGAAGGGCTTTGATAATGTCAGCCTGCTACCAGGTGCTGCAGACGGCGAATGTGATTGGCTGAGGCGACAGCAGTAAGCAAATTCCAACCGCAGACGAGTTGTCTTACAGGGAAAGATGAAAAGAAAATCACACAAGTGAGAGAATGTGTCAAATCTCTGAAGGATTTTTTTTTCTGGGGCTTTAACTCTGGCCTGTTTCCCCCTACTTCAGAAAAGGTGAAACAGAATTAATCAGTTAGGTTGATTTTAAATCAACTAGATATGCACCGATATGAATATTTGGGTCCAATACGATAACCAATATTTGAAATAAACTTTAGGCCGATATCGATTACCCCGAAAACACCCGTGAGTGCAACGTAGTATTTAGCAGCTGAAAATCTTTCTCAATCCCTTATACTTAATCAGACTGATCACACTCATAGGGCTGATATCACAACTGTGTTTTCTGTACTTGCAGCGGAAGTACAGAGATCTTTCAGGGTCACCGTAGTGTAGCTGGTTCCAATACGATAAATCCATTTCCCAAATCCTACTTCCTGGACAATGAAGAGCTAATTTAAAAAAACTAAAAAATCATAGTGATGCTTTCAGCTTTGACATGGTCTCTGCTCAATTGTCTTGCATTCGCAAATAGTAGGCTACCAGAAAAACTAAGACTATCATGTGTGAAAGATATACTGTATATATATATATTTACTTTTATTTTGGGTGAACAAAACTAATGGCAGTTATTGGCGTACTTATTGATCCATTTGTACCTATCTGGCCTGTTGATTGTGCTTATTTATGCCAATATCGGCTAATGCCGATAACAGTCCAATACATCTCCAAACATCCCTCAAATCATCTGTAACAGATACATAGTGTGCGCTAAACTGTCATAATCTCTGGTGTTTACATACATTTACTGTAGCACACTACTTGTTCCTATTACCAAAACCTTTGAATGAATGATGCATGATGCGTGTATATGTATATTGCGGGCAAGGATGTGGTGTTGTTATATGTGCCTCAAATGTGACTCTGTACAGACAATTCAAACAGTGACCATATTGAGTTAATATTTTACTTTTATGGGCACTTTTAACTTTCCAGAATTTACTTCATGGTCAAAATCATTTTTTCAGTCTTCCATTTCTTTGAGAAAACAAATCCCTTTTAGGGATGAAGCACCTGGTGTGGCTACTTAATGGAATGGCTTTAGCCCTGTGTAAATAAACAGCTTGCATTTTTGGTGTGAGATTAGGAGTGGGGTTGAGAAGCTGCTCGAGACGGGGATGGGGGAGAGAGAACTAAACAAAGGAAGTTGGCATGTGCAAAGTATGGAAAAAGTTTTATGCAAAGTGTTTGTGACATTTAAGTTTGCTTTTAAGTGGTAAGGGTAGGGTAACTAAATGCAGCCTGGTCCATACTATTTAAGTAAGAGAAACCTACAGTTCTAAATCTCTGGCTTGGCAATTGCCTTCAATCTCATTCTTCTACTCGCTACGAAATGTGTTTAATTTTTTCTTACCTCAAGTAGATTACGTCATACTGTAAATTGAGGATCTATTAGGGATTACAGAGGCAGAGCAGAACAAGGGACCAGTGAAACAGAAAGTAGAATGAGTTTTACATTACTTTCGAATAGCTGTACATGCCGTTTAGATTAGTGAGAAATGGAACCTTCCGACCTAGACGTATCAAATAATTTCCCTCTTTATTTCATTCACAATCACTAACTGCTCTAATTCACGTCATACATCGTTACCGAATACTTTTTTTCCCCCCCGTTGGTCCCCTTGTTATATCGTTGAATACATTTGAACTTTAAAATATTTAACATTTCGAATTCAAATGAGACACTTAGAACATGCGCATGAAGTGGAACACTTTAAGAGAGAGCTTTGATTCCAAAATGTGGGTTTATTTAATGTAATTGAATGAGAATGGCAGAGGCATTTTTCAACATATTTATTTACAGTATTTTTGTACTGGTTTCATGCTTGGCTCCTACGTTGTTTTCATAAACACAGTCTCCCTGGCCTTGGAGAAAAAGCACCGGGCAGTTTGGAGTACTGAAAACAGGAATGACAAACACCATTAGCTGAAAAATTTCCATCTCATTGTAACTATGTTATTGTTTACTTTACCATACACATCCTAATATGGTTACCTCCCTGTTAAAGCAGCCCAGCTCAGAGCCAAGGGGCCCTCGCAGGGAGATGCTTTTAACTGCCACTTAGACAATAAGAAACAAATGTCACAGCTCGGCAAAAAGGCCCAGGTTTCACAGCCTCACAATACTCCACCTTTCGTTGGCGTTTGGCACGGTCCCCTGTGTAATATTTGTCCACCCTCCCTGGCTGGACAAAGTGCCTCTAGAAATGTACCCACTGCTCTCCTACTTTCTCTCGTTTACTTTTTAAGCTTTTTCTTTGGTTCTCTTTCCGTTCCATTCTCTGCTTCGCTCGCTGAATATTTTCCCCTAGTTCTTTCTTAACCTTTCTTACCCTTTGTCCGTCTTCCTTTATTTGCGTCTCTATCTCCCTGCACATCCGTCTCTGTCTCTGCGCGCTTGTTAGCGATGTGGAGGCTGACTGATGGGTCACTGTTTGCAGTGTTTCGTTATCTATCAGGGGGGGGCAGATATAAGACTGATGTGTTTAGAGAGACTGTTGTCCTCCTGTCCAAAGCCAAGGGGCCGGGTCAGCTGGGGGTCACCCGCCTGCTTTGCTCCAGCGCTCTGTCCTACCCTCCATCATGGGGTTGGACCTGGAGACGTCTCACCGACAGTACCGACTGTAGCTGGGATCACCTTAGTGTATAGATAGAGTCCTGACACACCTGTACTGTAGCACTACTTCACAGTGCACTTTGCTGTGTTCTTGGGCATGTGTACAATTATCACATGGCTCTGACTGTAGCTTTTCTTTGCCATGGCCCTGTTTGACATGGATAATAATCCCTTGGTTTTGTTCCTCGGTGAAAGTCACTGGCGGGTCCTGCCCCACGTAGATTCACTTAGCAGGGTAAGGTCACCTCACTGTGTTGGTCAGCGGGGTTAGAGGTGGAGAACGGGACGCTTAACGATTCATGACTTTCTTTTCCCTGGTTGGTGGAGAAAGGTGGCAGCCTCACCTCAATCCTAAAATCCTCACGTTTATGATATTTGCCCAGTATTATCCGTGCTTGTGGATGAATGGGAGGACCAGCCATGAGGAATGTAGAAGGTCAGTAGGAGTGATTTACACAGGATCCAGCCGAGGAATCCTTGGGAAAATACTTGGGCTGGGATCAAACAGATGTCATGTGATATGTTCTTAACATTGACCTTTAAGTGCATACGCTTGACTTCCCTTGTTCCTTCAGTATTGGAATCAATCTGCTAAGGGAAGTGATGGAAAATAATCTGTTTGAAGTTTATTGCTCATTTTTGTGAGTGGCATTGATGTTATTTTTAGAACTAGTCGTTTTTAAAAATCATAATGTACTATATGTTTCTAAAGCTTTGTATTTATACTAGGTAATTTCATACTCCTTTCTAAATGAATTGAACGTTTTGAGTTGCAAACACAAACCATCTGGTCATTATTGTTTTGAAACTAACCCGGTAATATGGTGTTCTTTCTATGTATGGTGTTCTTATTCTCAGTCTATGCAAGGCTAGCGTTTTCAGTTTGCTAAGGATCAGCTTATGACTTCGTTTAAGTTTCCTTGCTCAATTTATATATTTACATATAATGAATACAATCCATGATGAATTGAGCATTGAATAAAGTACACTGAGTAAGACTTATTCAATTGGGAAATCATAAAACAAGAGGACCTGCTATACCTACGATATTCATGCCAAACATGTTTTATGGTTACAAAGTTCACAACATGTCATAGCCAGAGAAGTTTAGGAAACGGTCAAACAATTAGCAAACTGTTTAAGTGATTACTTTTTATTTGACAATGCATTGTTTAAACTGATAATAAATGCACTAAAATGTGCCCGCTATGCTAGGGAGTCATCTATGAAATATTATTACACGCCTGCCAGATAAGCCACTCAACTGTAGCTTTTTAGTGGCCATGTTTTTTTATTGTATGAAATACATCATAGCTTTTATTCCCCTTTTTAATTGAAGCAGGTTTTTCAGTTTTTTGGACTACTATACAATTTGTAAGTTGATATTTAAAATATGCATTTCTTTTGTTTTTAAATCAGATAAAAAAATGTAGTGCATCTTCTTGGACATTAATGAACTCAGTGAAGAGGTTGTTTACTGACTTCAAGGTCAATTTCTGAGAAGGGCAGCACGTTTTCTAGTAAACATATTTACAGACAAACATGTGCAAACATTGTAAATGTATACAGGTGAAGAGACCATACTGGCTTATTTTCCTAGCCTTTTTTTTCCTTTTTACCTTTTCCCCAATGACGTGTAGGAGTGTGTGTTTGCGCACAAGTTTGTTCCTGTCTATATGTGTGTGTGTGTGTGTGTGTGTGTGTGAGAGAGAGAGAATGTAAAAAAGCAATATTGTGCACTGAACAAGGAAAAACCATAATGATGTGCTAGCTCACAATATTAAGCTATGAGGAGAGATTGAGAGAGGGAAAGAAAAGCGAAGGAACGCTGGACTACCGGGGGTATTAAATATAAATTAATGGAATGTTGCTCAGGCACATCTTTGAGTGTAGTGTAGTGTTGAAAAATAAAATGTATGTTGCTGGCTACTGGCCGTGAAGGTGCATTTGGACTTAGTATCCTTTAATTAGAAGTGAGATATTAGCATTTCATAGGGCTTTATGCTGGGCAAGGGAACGGCCGGCTGACGCGCCTTCATTAGCCAGCCTCTCTGCATGTAATGAGCGTCGTCATTAGCTGATGGAGTGGATTTGCCCTAGCTCTACCTTGAAAGGCACATCATTTACATACTTCCAAAGGAATGAAGCCTTTAATGGATTCCTCAATGAATAAAATAAAAACGCCACTTCTTTCAAATTTCAAGAGTCTATTTCTAAAAGTGTACAGAACCCTGGATGCCGCTGCTACACTAACCCTTTGCTCTTTAAGTTATAGGGCTATAGGTAAAAGGGACGCAAGGCTATCTGGAGTGTAGGTAGTAGAGGGAAGAGAATAAAAAAAGAAAAAAAAAGAAAAGTGAACTGACTTCATATGTCTTTGACTTTTGTCTTAAACTTAAGGCATCAGAAGTCCCTCTGTCGTGCGTCATCAATTCTGTATCAAATGTATAAATCAATAATAGGGGGACGTGAAAATGTAAAAGCGGTGGATCAAATGAAAGAAATACGGCATGCAGGCGGACTTTTGCCTCAAAACACATAAATAAGGCGAGCTTGATTTGTCTCAGGCCTGAGGAACTGCCCTCAGTGGAGGGGGGGGGTGGTGTCAACATCCACAATGTTTATCAGAGGAAAGGCAGGGCAAGCAATAGTTAAACCTCTGTGTGTGTGTGTGTGTGTGTGTGTGTGTGTGTGTGTGTGTGTGTGTGTTCTTAAACTGACACACAGTGAGAGTGGAGGTGTTTCGGGGGGGATTTGGAAGTCTCTCTAAGCCCTCCGCTGCAGAAACCCCATTCTCAGAATCAGCCGTGAAGTCATTAGTATTTTATTGATGAGCTCTTGAAGTGGCAAGTGTGGGAAATTGGATCTTTGATCTCAAAGTGTTTGGGAAATACGTCCTGAGTGCACGGAGCTTGCCAGGTAAGAATCCCCATTCTATCCCTCCTCCCCCTTACACACCCACCCAGCCACACATCCAGCATTCACAGACCTGTCGCCTGGGAGGGATATTCTTTCCCTTCCCCAAAACACATATTTGTTTTGGATGTTTTCATTGGAGTCTACACGGTGATTACAGTTGTTCATTAACAAAATTGGGTATTTGTTTTAAACTTTAACCAATCACTTTGATATGCTAATTACGGTGTAATTTAATTTGAGCCCCCATAATGATGATGCTGTTATTATGGACATAAATGATGCAGTTAAGCTGAGAGTAATCTCATTTGCATACTGTACATGCCAGTAAATTAAGCCCTCTCCTGCACTGCTTCAGCTTTCATTTTCCACTCCTTTTCACACACAGCATCCCTCAGCTCTGTGTCTAATGGCAGGCCGGCCTGTTTGATGTGGGGAGCCGCTGGCTCACTCTAAATCTAGTCACAATGTGTAATACATAAAGGGCCTCGTTATCGCTCTCTAAGTGTTCCTTTAAGAAGTCGGGATTAATAAGTGGAGGTGCGTTTCACGCTTTGTAGTGATACGCATAAATAGTTTTGCTCTTGACCTCGTAAATTTTGTAACATTTCTCTGATCCCTCTTTCCCAAAATGAATAAATAAATAAATAAATAAATGAAATGTAAACATCATCCACACTGTAATAAGGATGTAGCCGGGGACCGTTTGAGATGGCAGTGGAGTTGGAAGCCTCTCCCATTCTGTGTTGATCAGAGGTGTCTTCAAAGAGCTGATTGTATTTTGATATTGTGTGCTTTGAACCAAGATGAATAGCAGCTGAATGTGTTTTTCTGACTGGATTATTATTATCATTTTTTTTTGTATTATCAAATACCCCTTGGCCTTATCGTACGGCATCGTAATTGAAACATCAAGTTTATATGTTTTAGAGGCTATGATTGCATGGCTATAGGTAGACATATTTTTTGATGTCTGTATAAAAGGAGATGCATTTGATCCGTGGAGCAGGGAAAAGGCTGCCTTCTCGATAAAGGTGCTGTGTCTTCATTAGAAAAGGCTGCACCTCATGGTGTCTCGTTGTGTGATGTTTGCTGTGAGACTGAGGGTAAACATGTTTGTCACACGGAGGTGTATTTATGCTGATCAAACACATGCAGGGGCCACGGGGAATGCCAAGGTCTTCGACTCTTCTCAGAGCTCGATGCATGTCCACGGCCTCACAGACGTATGCAAACTTCTCCTTTTGTCTTTGGCTTGAAAGCATGGCCAGCGTCTTTAATGTCTTGAAGGCAGAAAATAGAAAATATTTTATGGACATAGCGTGGCCAACACAATTGCCCTTCAGCAAGAATGTTCCTTCGGTTCGTACCATAAAGAATATTATTTTCTGCCCGCCAATTCTCTCTCTTAGTCTCTAATTGGCTACATAAATCTCGGCCGTTGAGGGTGAGGAATGTTGCGGTGTCGCAGAGTGTAATCTTCACCCTTATTTACCAATTCATTAAGATTCATTGATGCAGGATCGGTGAGAGGAAATGACAACATAAATCAGGCCACCAACATAATGACCCTAATCAGTTGGGAATTGCAGAAAATGTCATGATGAACTATGTCCTTGTATTAGTGCCACTGTGCATTGTCATTGTGCTGCTTTATGACTGCGACGCATCCTCCTGACATGGGCTGTATTTAACGAAAAAGAGTTGTTAAAACTCTATTCCATTAAATCGCTAAGATTCATACAAGGTCTTTTGGTATTTAGGCCTGCGCCCTCTACCTTCGTTTAACTGCTTAATGGAAGGCGTGTAGTCTCCCTTTTAACCCTCTGTGTCCTCTCTTTGAGAAGCAAGGGCTTTTAAAAATAATGGAACGCTTCTTAGGCACTAACCATCCCGTAACGTCTAGGAAAAATGGCACCTGAGGATCCAGTGGGAGGGGTCATAGGTGAGACCATTCCCATGCTAAATTCAATGGATTGGTAGCCAAAATGTGTCAGGTCCTTTATTCTGATTGGGTAAGTTCTGGGTGGCCATTAACCAATCAGTTAAGGTCAAAGAGGTTACTAACAAAACATATTTGCAAGGATGTTGTGTCAATAACAAATTGGTAGCTTAGCGCTGTTTTTTTGGGGGGAGGGGGGTATTTGTCCATATGATAGTGTTTATTCTAACTTGAAAATAATAAATTATATCATAATTCGTTACATGTTTATTTGAAAATCTCATCTTATTAATTTAATATGAACTACACACTTTTAGTAATTGCTCATTTTCCCCTCTTTTGTCCACTTCTCATTTGTATTCCTTACCTTAAAGCATTATTAAACATAGGTGCCCTTCAAATGATTTCACCAACAGTAAAATAGCTGTAATAACAGCAGCCTAGAGACTGTTGTGTTGCATTTGTCTTAACCAAACAAATGTTTGGCAAAAGTTAAACATTACATGTCTCTAAACACAAGATAACGAGTGAAGGAAAATGGTGTTTGGATTTCTTTGTCATTATTTGTGTATAAAGGTTAATGATTGTGTCTGGCAATCAATAGCTTAACTTTATCTTTGTGTGACTAACTCCAAACAAATGAATCGTGCAAACTGCTTTACACCTGTACTTTATTGTAGTAAGGAACAACACAGATTGGGAATGGAAGACAACATTCATGTGAATTACAAGGATTGAGTTAAATTAGTTACTGTTTGTCAGTGGCGAATAAAGACACACATATACCATATTACTTTTTTTAATGCTAGCTAGATTACCAGCAATAATAAGCTCATGATGTTTGATTAGCTTCCAACCCTACGTTCTATAGGCACACAACTATTAAACTGTCAACTTCTCCCAATTATGGTTCTGGCAGGAGGAGGTGCTTAGAGATGTCAGCGCACAGCAAAAGTGTGCAACTGGGTAAGTTTACCCCCCAAGACAATATTTCTAATAATATGGGCCTCACTTGGTTTGGGCCCACAATATTAATTAGACAAGTTCGTGGAGGCTAACCTTGGTTTCCCTAGGAAAATGCATCTGACACATTTCTTCTCCACAAGTCCACATTTACACGCCCAAGGGAATGGCTCTTGCATGAATTCTAGTAAAAAATGATTAAAAATATATGACACACTTTAAGTAATGCTAAAACAATAAGCGCTGTTGCAGATCCCATAGGGGTGCGGGAGATTGAAGTCTGTGTTTTTCTTTGGGCGTGTGTGTTTGACAGGTCTAATTGGTAAGATGAGCTGGAGGGAAACGAGGCCTGCTTTTCCCACGCACTGGGCCTGGTCCGAAAAAGAGGCCCCCGCTTCTCACCGGGTCTAGTCCTCTCGCCACGGTGTTAATCGGCATGAACCACATGTGAGGGAGATTATCAAAGTCAAATGAAGGAGAGTTGCAGAGGAATCCGTGGCAAACCTTTTCGAAAAAGCGTCTCGAACATCCCAAAATTACTATTCCGTTCATGTACAACTGGATTGAAACTCATTAGACTTCTATTTACTTGATCTGTATTGGTCCGTTGTTGCATTAAAAGTACCGTGCCCTGCCTTACTTTGGCACATGGCGTGATTGTATATGCACAGCAGGGCCTGTGCGCTAGGTGTAGATAGCATGGCTTCATGCTAAGGACAAAAACTGTTTTGTGTATTTTCCGAAATTATGGATCTACTTAGGCTCTCCACTGGAGTGTCTGCTTTCTGCCGGCATTCTTATTGTTCATTTATCTGGGCTTGTAGCGTGATAATAGCTTCATATTCATATGAATCATCATCCTCACCATCACCAGAATGTCAAGCCATCTTTTCTTTTCTGATGGTGGAGTAATACATTTGAATCTAGATTTCACGCTCAAGGATCCCATTATAGTCTTCTCGATGTGTCATAAATATGTGTTTGGGCTCTCAGATCCTTCTTTTTTTTTGTCCTCCTCACATGGGGCTAAATGGGTTCGGGGCCTAAGCGAAATGACTCAAAGTTGGAAGGGGAGTGGAGACGGGAAACGACGGGCCTCACTAACTGGGTTCAGTTCAGCAGATGGCAAGTTGTTGTATGCATGAAACCTGCGCGCTCACGGCTTTACATTCACATGCACTCAGTCCTCTATCTTATTTGTGGTAATCGCTACTCGTTCTTCAACAGTGAACCATTTGCTCTTTCAATTGCAGTAACGCAATGCAAACGGATGCCTTTAATTCAAGATACCGCACTTGTTTAAACAGCCATAGATTTAAATATATGCACCACTTGTATAAATAGTTCACAATTTAAATATATAGACTCACTTGTGTAAACAGGAGGTATTCATATGATGTACACAGTGATATGGGCAACTCGTGACATGCTTTTTTTATATATTAGTCAAATGAATACTTGTTTTTCTTTGAACCCCCTGACATTATGAAAAACAGCTTCAGGAGTCCTCAGACATCCTTTGTTGTTTGCAAGCACTAGTTACTGAATAATTGAAAGGGGTAAATGTTTAACATGTTTTACAAGTTCCTTGCTGTGGTGTTGTGCAGCCCTGTTTGTTGGCTCCGGGAAACTGTTGTTTCTTGCTTATGAATGTTATCTGTTCATTCTTAGGAGACACCAGTCACCCCCACCCCCCTCCCAACCCCAGCTCGCCCTTACCCTAGCGAACCCCCACGCCCCCACCCTCTCGTTCACATTCACGTTGCCCGCCAGCAGCTGCAAACCACCAGCCTAATGCTTCTTCAAATGTCAGGAGAATGACTGTTTGTTTGTCTTGAGTTCTGCCGAGCTGTTTATTCAAGCCCAAGCTGCATTTGCATCGACCTTGATTCCCCAACGCCTGGCCCCTTTCTCCTTCCAGAACCTGTTTACACTAGGCCTGCCCCGAGTGTCACCTAGGAAATCTGTTGATCATTCCACCTGGTTAATGTTAAATGGCTGCTGCGACTGGATGTGTTTGTTCATAAACAAACAAAAAAAAAAAAACCTACTCCTCCTGTTTACCGTAGCCATGGCAGCAATCACTTATTAAACAAATAGCTGCTTTGCTTGCCGCAGCGAGTGGTCGCTTATCCCCCTACAAGGTCTGGAAGGAACTTGAAAAAGCTTCTGGGTCTCGGTGGTAATGGGCTGGGTGGAAGGGGTGGGGGGGGGGATTAGGATGGGGATGTAGGGGGGAGGCCTGTTCCTACAATGTTGTCACAGTAGTCTTGAGATATGCTTTGCTTATCGGTGACTTTTGGTTGAAGTGGCTGGCGAGATTACAGGCTTGTTTGGTCTCACTGTGAAGTCTCCTTTGGCGGAATGTCATCCCTGCTGTTGCTATTCCTCCGCGGAGAAGGACAAGGGATTGTGTGTTGAGTGCCAAGCGAGCACAGATTGTGGCAGAACCGCTGAGTGACGTTCTGATTTTGAGAAGTCCAAGCTGAAGGTAAAAATGAGATGGGCCC
The DNA here is from genome assembly GCA_026901105.3 of Galaxias olidus. Classification (NCBI taxonomy): domain Eukaryota; kingdom Metazoa; phylum Chordata; class Actinopteri; order Galaxiiformes; family Galaxiidae; genus Galaxias; species Galaxias olidus. The sequence goes on along the minus strand of JAPMUY010000110.1, from coordinate 113,452 downwards.
AGTGGTTTTTGTGTGGCAGGGATTTGGTGGTGAGCCCAAGACGATTCTATTTATACCAATGGATTCATACAGCTTTACAAAACATATTATTGAAATATTTTCTTAATTTCATTGTGCAGGTGCTGGTATAGATTATTGAAAACATGTTCAGCTGTTTGTAAACAAAGTTATCATGACGAGATACAAAAAAAGCGAGTGCTTGCGTTTATCTTTTAACTTTTACACAGAACAGAGAGCCAAAATACGACTCAATAAAAACTGTAAAACCTTGAGGAGCCATGCGATGGGAGGAGTTTGTTGTCTTACCTTTGGCACAGGGTGTTGTGTTGTCTAGTCTAGCAACCGGGCCTAACCTAAACAGCTTCTAAGTGTGCCTCTCCCTTTGTCCTGTCCTTTGTGTGTCGCTTTATCTCTCGCTCAAGAATGTTATGCTTTTGTTGTGCGCTTGTGTAAACAAGGGCTGTGTGAGAACTCTGCGAGTCGAAGCAGGTGGCCGTTGAGGGTTTACTGTCATGAGCATTAAAGAAAAACAGAACATGGGGAAGGGTCAGGGCACAGCTGTGCCGGTCGACCTTACCTTGAATCCACTGCCGACTGGTTGAGCTGTAGACTTGGAGACGGCCATGACAGGGGACAGGCGTTATGTTTCCATGAGGGGGAAGCAGAGGGGACAAAAGGCAGGCCTGATTAGCTCTGCGTGCCTGCCTGCCACTCTCAACCTGTCTGGTCGGTCAGGTGGGAGACGCACGTGACTCTTATTTGCACTGTACTCCATGTCAGAGGCAACTAGAACAAAACAAAACAAAACGTCAACAAACAGAAACTCTGACCTTTTTTTTTTATGATCCACTGTTTGTTCCAAACACTTGTTGTGTTTTGCAAGCAGAAATAACCCCCTCCATCCCTCCTTCCCTGCTGCCCCCGGAACAGCAGAAGTATGTTAGACGGCAAACCAAGCGTCTGTTTTGTGGACTCTTTTTTTGCTCACTTTAATCTCCTGGAATTTCCATTATTTTTCGTTTTTGTTGTTTGCAGAAATTGTTTTTTCTGATCTGTCGTGCTCCATATATAACAAGCAAGCCTGTTTCTCATGAACTGCCCCTCGTTTCTGTCTAACTCAATCACATGCATGCCTATTTGTATGTGTGTGTGGGTGTTGGTGTATTTATGCGCTTGCTTGTCTGCATATGTTCAAACACTGCTAAGTGCAGTACCTTTAGGGGGACATTTGACCCGTAATCACCCCTGCATATGAATATGTGTCGTTTTATAAATGCAGCAGACTGAGAAAAAAAAATCCTGCAAGCTATTTGAGTCACGGCGAATACGGCGATCCTCCGAGCAAGCCATACATAAAGAAAAGAGGATGTTGTCATGTGACCACACAGTGGCCTGGGCCTGCTGCACCGGCCAGTCTGCCGGATACTGTCTCTGCCTCAGTGCTCCGCAGATTAACATTGTTATCACCCCGACTCTCTAATAAGGCTTTTTCCTATCTGCTTGATATTTATGATGGATAATGCCCGTTTCCCATTTTCCTTTTTCCGAATTTTTTTATTTTTTTTGTCTTATGATATTGCAGCTTTGAATTATTCCGCGGTAAAATTAATTAGAAAGTAGATTTATGGGTTTCATTTGTTTGTCAATTCAAAAATTAATTGGGTGTTAATTTTCGCCGTCCCTCATCAGTGCCGGTTCCAGGCATGCGCGCATTACTTTGCATTCATTGTAGCCTTCCTCTTCTTTATTGTGGGTCACTAGTTTTGCATACATTAAAATAGCCCCGCGGCTCATTCTCTTGATTACTTTTGGAGATGCCATGCATTCGCAAATTTACGCCTTTCCGTTATAATTATGAAAATTCTGCATGGAATGACAGTGCATGCATAATAACCATTACCTCCCCACTTTTATGTTTCGGGGAAAAAAAGAAAAAAAAAAGAGTACATTTTTGTTCAATCTGGTAAAAAAAACATTTTATTATAAAAAGAAGTAGGGGTGAATTACGTCAGCATGTGGTGGATATCAAATGGCATCTCATTTGGCCAGAGAATGGGTGTTTCTAATTGGTGTCTCAGAAGGGGAGTTTGTAGGAGCAGGGCCTGTAGATGGAGTCATGGCTCGCTGGCTTCCTCCCGTCCCAGAGTGTTCCTCTTGCTCACTCCTTGTTTAGAAAATCCCATTATGGATCGAGGCTGTGCCAGACTGGAGGGGTGAGCCAGGTCAACATCTGTCTGGAGGGAGAGAGAGGGGGCCCATGCAGCCAGAGCCCAGAGCCCAGCCGAGCCCTGAGCCCAGCCCAGTAAACAGGGCCAGCAGCCCGGGCCCATACTGCTGCTGCTTGGACTGACTAGTGTGGGGATGGTGTGACAAACAAGTGAACCAATGCAGGCCAGAGTGTAAGATGACACTGACTTTCAGGGCCTGCCAGGAGCCCTTCTCTGTGTATGGATGGAGATGTAAACTGTGATAATTATAGTGCTCAATTTACAACTACGCACGATGAGCAGATATCTGGGAGACTGCAGTGCCTATCGTATCAATTCCTTGTTACATTAACTTTTTTTTTCAATTTGCTTTCTCTTTGACTATTATCTAAGTCTGCAGAATACCTTGATGGGACACCTTGTTAGTCTCTGTTTCCTACTGTAGCTATCGCGACTGAGAGTGTTCCCCCAAGGTTGGCCCTGCACAGTGGGTCTGGGTCTCTGGTCTCTGGGTCTGGTCTCTGGGTCTCTGGGCTCTGGGTCTCTGGGCTCTGGGTCTCTTGGTCTGGGCTCTGGGTCTCTGGGTCTCTGGGTCTCTGGGCTCTGGGTCTCTGGGCTCTGGGTCTCTGGGTCTCTAGCTTCTGGTCTCTGGGTCTCTGGGTCTCTGGGCTCTGGGTCTCTGGGGTCTGCTTTAGATTTCAGTAGACTCCGGGCCCCTTATCTGAGGCCACGTTCAAAAGTATCGGCCATCTTATTTAACGCCTTAAATGCACCACTATAAATCTGCATTTAGTTCAATTTTCACCTCCTTTCATGATGAGGCCTAGTGTTTTCAGGGCATTTATTCTGCTTCATATAAATAATTAATCAGCCAAGTTAATTTACTTCTGCCTGACTTGGTCAGCTTCATTAGGTGCCCAGGAATTGGGAGGCTAGCCGCAGCGTACCAGTAAAGCCTGCAACCCATAGAATAAATCCCTCAGCTGATTTGAGAAATACAGGCGCTGCTAAACGTCAGTTTTACTGGAACTCATCCTTAGAAGAAAGGGGGGGGTACTCTGTCTGGCTTGTGTGTGCCCAAAAACAGAAGAAAGGCCTTCAAATGTAAGCAAATGGCTGTGTATTTACATAAATACTCTACTTGGATTACTACTGTTGGGTAAACTTTGAATTTTGAAAGAGCACATTATGACACTATGTGCAGATAGCTAATGCTGGACTTGTTCCCATTCATACGGTGGGCTAGCCTTTGAAAATTTACTCAATACATATTTTTCTCATATACTTATTCTACAGCACTCAGGCTGTGTTTATATTTAGATCAATATTTTGGTGTTAATTGAGCTCCCCTCTAGAGTTGGGAGTGTTTTCACTCGGTCTCAAAAATGGATGTTTCTCATGGAGATCCTTTGGCAGGCCCACTCGTCCACCCTGTTTCCCATTAAAAAGCCATTCTGCTGTGGTTCTTCTGGGACCATGCAAGTAAATATATCCATTTCCATAGAAAGTGTTTTGTTTGTGAGGGCGAGTGTTTTCTTGGGCTCCTCTGCGTTCCCTCTCCGAGGTTGAGTTCCTCTTAGATGTGTGCTGGTTTCCCGTGCACACGGCTGGGAGAGAGAACACAAACAGAACCCGAGCCTGCGGCCCAGTATGGACATGTCATCTGCAAAGGATCTGCATGTGCCGGAAAGACAAAACAAAACAACAGTTTATTATCCATTGGAGAAAAGGAAAAAGACTCCTAGAAGAGTGTGTGCATGTGTATGCCTCACTACATTTTCTCCAAGCAAACAAACAAGAAACAGACATGCCTGAACCAATAAGGGAGGCTGTAATAGAAGTGAAATTTAGTTGGGGAGGATACGATAAGTGTTTACAGGCCGATCCAGAGTTGAAACACGTCTGATGCCCGGGCGCACGTTGTGTTTTAACAGCTGTCTCTGCGTCTCTCCGCTCAGGTTTTTAAAATCATGATGCAAGAATCTGGGACGGAGGCGATAAACAACGGGCCAGCCAGTCAGAACGGAGCAGCGAGCACGGAGGGCGGGGCCAGAGAGGTCCGTCCCAAAAGCGCGTCCACGCCATCGGGGGACATGACCAGTGCAGACCTCCTCCAGCTCCAGCAGCACCAGGTGAGTCCCCCGCTCCTCTCTCTCTCTCTCTCTCTCTCTCTCTCTCTCTCTCTCTCTCTCTCTCTCTCTCTCTCTCTCTCTCTCTCTCTCTCTCTCTCTCTCTTACACCTGGCCTTATTAAGCCATGTCAACAGCAGTCTCAATCCCCTTTTTAAAGTGCCACTTAATATTTAATCCAGCACCAAAGTACATCCAGTTCATAAACACATTATTATTATTATTTATGTATATTGAGGGGATTTTGAATTTTTAAAGAGGCAGAAAGTGCTCTCCCTGTGGTTGTGTGTTTGCTTGCCGGGCGTGTTTATCGTAGCATGCAGCATCTGCATCTCGGTGAAATATTTATCGAAGTGGTCGGACATTTTTTAAGTGTGTAGGTGCCACAGGATTCCGGGGACAGTCGGAGAGCCGCGGCGTCCGGGAGGATGACAGGGGTTCTCTCCCGGCTCGCTGTAAACAGGGCCCACACTCACAACTAATGCCACACACCTCCCCGTCCGTCCAATGAACCACAAAAGACACACGCCATCTTTATTGTATGTGAAGCCCACAACATTTTCACCATTGGAAGACGTGAGGCAGGCAGACACGCTCTTTCTGTCGGTGTCAGTGTCATGCGTGCCACGCGACAGTGTGTTTAGGGAAACAGCATTGAAAAGATCACTGTGTCTCCTGCTATCTCGGCCGGGCAGAAAGACTGGGCCTGTTGTCAGGAGCTGTCGGGTGACGGTGTACATGCTCTCCGGTTGCTGTCTGTTGCCACAGAGCATCCGTCAACATGGGTGAAAGATAAAAAAATAAATAAAAAAAAAACGGGAATCATGCATGTTGTTTTTGAGGAACACATTGGTGCTTCTTGCTCATTCGACGCCTTACCAGTAAACATACTCTGAAATTCTGGCAAATGTATGTTTTAAACAACAATTTACCAGAGTAATTTTTTTCTTAATGCTAACCACTATAAAACAGTACTATGCGTAATGGATAATGAATAAATTCCCCACCCATTAATTGAATCCTCAGTTCCAGACAGAGGGTGTGCCTGCGTGTGTCCTCTACAGTTTTGGTGTTAGGCCTCTAGGTCCCATCCAGACTATCTGGTCCCCCTATCTGCCCTCTATCACTGCAGACCAGACCGACCCCCCCGCCCCCCCTTCATTTTCCAGCTCAAAATGAGCATGTCGTCAGTGAGAAAATCACGGCCAGACTGAATTCATTACTGCAGTAGTCACAGAAAACCGTGGATAACATTTCAATAACTGCAGGCCACAGTTGAGTAAACAGTTGCACTGAAACTTAATTCCTGTTGACTTTTTCCTTCATTCTTTGCCAGGGGCACATTCTGATTCGCTCTGCAAAGACAACAGGGGTTACAACTTTGATGAATGTGAGGCAGACGAGTGAGAAGGAGAGAGGAAGGGAAAAGAGAAAGGGAGGGGGATAAAGAGAGAGAGAGGGGGGGGGGTGAGAGAGAGCAGTCTTACGTGTCACGGATGCACACTTGACACCAAGAGAGGAGAAAAAAAGTGTCCCTTCTTGAACAGTCAGTTTCTTAGAGATGGCCTCAATTTTCTGGTCATTTGGAAAAAAAAACTTCTTACTTTCTAATGTCTTTGTCATTTTTAAATGTTCCAAATAAATACTCAGAGGTCCATTGTAGGGATTTTTCTTTTTCGTTCCATTTGAATGGAGTGGATAATAAGAGGTTTTGTTTTGGCCGTTTGAACAAATCCAATGGTTTATTTCGGTGGCATACGCTTGATGTTAATGCAGAGGGAGCTATTTTAAGTGTTGTGTTTGTGAAAAATGGTTCACGGTTGGGATGAGGAAAGAGACGTCTCACTCTCCAGTCTCGACACTGGGCTTTGATAGACTACTCACCAGAGGAAGATTCTTGGGTAGGAAGGCAGCTGTATTCTTTTTTTTCTCCCATTAGGCAAATCCAGGATTTTCACTCATGCACCATGAACCATGTTAATTGTCCCCTGGGCATTAAGATCTCCGCTCAATTACTTGATAACTTTTACTTTTGTGGCATTTCACAGTCTGTCTTTTAAGTTTTATTTGCTGGTTGCACTAATATACGACTAACTGACAAGGCTGCTTTTTTTTCGTGGTTTCCTTTGTTCTCTGAGAAACATCAGAGAACGCTTTCCTTTTGGTGATGCAAAAAAAAAAAAAGAAAAAGAAAATCTATTGAGAATTTCCTGTGACTCAAACTGCAAGTGTATTAGACTCCCCTGAGTCAGTGGGGACAACAACCCTGCTTGTGGCATATCATTTATTCTTATTAGAAGGCATAACTATGACAGACAGTGTTCATTAGTAAAGATGGGGACTGAAATAATTGTAATCTGTTTGATCATCTTGAATCTGACAAGGGGATTCATCTCGTAGTCAGATCTGGGGTAGATGGACCATAAGCTGGATTCAAACATCTCTATTACTAAGTCAAATACTCTTTTCTCAAACATATTGAGGGGAAAAGTTGTTATTTGCTTCTTTAAACCAGCATATACATTTTTGCAAATTAATGTATTTTTTTTTTCTGAAAACAAATCTGCTTATTTGTAGTATTCCTGAAATACTGTTTTTGTTTTTGTAATAGTTGTAGCCGTTTGGTTAAATTACGTTTGGATCCAATACGTCTGATTGTTATTTTTCATGCTGTCCACGTGTTTATTTGTTTTGACCTTTTGTGGATGTGCTCAGTTTATCAGCAAGTGTGTTGGTGAATCTTCAGTTCATATGCCTTGCTTTAGTCTGGGCATTGTTTTTTATTCAGTTTGACGCTAAATGTATCTTCAAAGCCGACCTTTTCAAAATAAGGCGGATTCGTTGACTGTTGTTTTGACAAAGGGCGTTATTCTCAGCCGGCTTTTGAATAGTTTCATTAATAATGTATTTTTATCTCTAAATGTATTATTTGAGATGCAGAACTTGTGGTTTTCTGTGCGTCCCACTCATAAGGAAGGAAAGATCCAAAAGATGATAAAGAAAAGCAAACCTATAAAATAGTTCCGTTGTGCAATATCTTGTATTTGTTATTCAGTTTGTTTTGTTGTTATTGATTTGGCAACAGTCAGGTTGTGTTGTGTTGTCCAGCAGAGCATCCATAGTAACAGCAACCAAATACATAAACAGAAGCACGCTTGGGGGGTGTTAAGAAGAGGTTCTACTGGTACTGGAACTTTTAGAGCTGTGGTGTTCAACACTTTTAACTGCCCCCCTACCCATATCTTTGAATAGGGATGATTGGGTTGATTTGTGGCTATTTGTTTAGAGTATGTTGCAACAAAGCCACGAAATGTGTAGCTGAACTGAGTTAAACATATTTAGTTGACTATGACATTTATATCCTATCTCTTCAATGTCCGTATAGCCACATTTCAATTATTAGAAAATAAAACACATCAGGGGCATACCAAAAACACCCAGCAACAATATGTACATAGAAAATAACAATAGCCATGAGTAATTGCTCTCCTTCTACTGTAAACACATCCATCCAATCTTCTTTGCAAGACAAGTGCTTGGTTACAAATCGCTAGATAAGGCAAACCAATTATAGAGTATTCTTGTCTCCCCCCCCCCCCCCCCTCTCTCTCTGTCTCTGTCTCTCTCTGCCCCTTTTTTTGTCGTTCTCTGTTGGTGTGAGATCCGTTGCGTGTACAACGTGGCGAGAATAAACAGCAAGATGTGTACAGTGGCAGTAGAAAATGCTGAGCAGGCACAGGTTGTGTCTCTACATAATGCAAAGCCTACAAGGTCCTACGTTGAGACAGGTGAATGCACACCCCAGCACATGAGCGGGCTGCCACTGAGCTGTGCTCTGCTGCGTAAAGGAAGAAGTGCGAGGTGATTCCTTCCCTGATTGCAACCCCAACACACACACACACACACACACACACACACACACACACACACATACACAAACACTCATGTATGCACACACGACCATCGGTGAGAGCCACAGATAGTGCTGTTGATGTCTGGGGTCTATCCTGGTCAACCCTGTGGAGTGCCGGTCTGACGGGCCACCATGTCCCATGTAGAGGTTAACAGCACCGGGTCAGAGGAGAGAGCCGAGTCCCCTCTGGTTCTGTCAGATCTGGGCTCCCTCCAGCCACTCAACTGTGCAGGTGAGCGCAACAGGAGGGGAAATGCTCCCTGAAAGCGCCTGCAGTCGTATCACAACACATTTGTCTTGAATTGTCTTCAGTATCTTTGTTTGCTTCGTAGTAGAGTGGTATCTGTTAAGCTCTGACTGTCTCGCTAGTGTGATGAAGGCTGTGAAGTGTGTGTCCATGGGCTGCGGGGGATTATGGTCTCTTTTGTGCATGCTACCAGAGGGTAACCCTTTGCAGAAAATTATTCAAAATACACAATACACTCACGCAACTGGTACTCAGGGACGAAAGGTCTACGAGCGACGTGTTTGTTGATCTAGCAGTGGGTGTTGTATTGCCAGGGATTGTCTATTCTTCATCTCGCCAAGCTCTCAGGTATCGTCTTGTAAACTGTTCATATTGTCAGATGGGGCCAGGGACGGCAGGGTCTCCGACTTATTGGAAAATCGGGCGGTGGAGATAACATCAGTGTTATGACACTGCATATTGCCCTAAATTGCTTTATTGGTAAAATGATAGTGCTCGTCCAATTTAAATAATTTTATAGAATCCCTCACAGAACAGTTTAATTATGTTATCACACAACTGGTAACATCTGTCTTTATACTGCAGCACATGACAGTTTTATTACAGGCTGAATTTCTTTGCTGGTTCTGGCAACTGATGTGTGATCTGATTAATAATCAAATAGATGGAGGTGAAAATTGAACAGTAATGCGCCGGTATGTTGAAATAGGGGGAAAAAATTATTACACACAAAAAAAACATGGCATGTGTCATTGAAAACTTCATTCCTGTTTTTGTGAGGCCGAAGCCCCTCTCAATTGAACAATATTGCTTTTTGAGCATTTGAGCATGAATTACATGCAATCTTTTTTTTCTCCTCGGAAAAGATCTGTTTAGTCTAGTTACGACTTTGGAACGTTTATTGTCCTGGGAGTTTTTGTGCTACGGTTTCGATGGTAAACCACACCGCTCTTCTCCATTGTCATATGGATGCTCTCCAAGTTGGCCAGCGCATGAACTCATCCATTTTGTTGAGTCTACGTCCAACGTGTCCTCGAAGCCTTCGAGTAGAGACAGACAAAGCACAGGTTGCATGTGTGCATACCCCCAGAGTTTAAAATAGTAGAATGTTCCATGGGTTGACATCCTGTTTACACTCTCTCACCAACCCCGCCCTCCCCCTCCCCACACTGTGCCATGTTGCAGTGTGTGTGTGTGTGTGTGTGTGTGGGGGGGGGGGGGGGATCAGAGAAGTTGTTTGACAATGAGGTAATCATAGAGCCTCTTCAGGCTTCATGCTCTTCCCCTCCCCTTGAAAAACTGGATCGCGCCACGCTAGGAGTGCAAGGCACTGTAGCTTCAAACTCAACACCCCCCCCCCCCCCCTCCCTCCCCGAAAGCCACATGAAAAGAAACAGTTTGGATAATGGATTTTAGGTCAAGCGGTCACTGCCTGGAAAAGACATTTAGGAGAGCGGGGGGTGGCGGCAGGGAGGTGGGAAAGGGTCTGCTGAAAGGTGCATTGTGCCTACGGCCTGCATCCCGCATTTAGGAAGATGACGTAAGGGCGCAGAGAGTATGCGCGTTTGTGTGTGCTTCCTATGTAAATGATGCGCCTGTATGCTGGCATCATTAGGGAGCGTGAAGTGGCTCTTATTGTGAGCCACCCGGATGGCTGTGTCTTTGATGGCTCGCTCTGTATGCTTGTGCTGAAGAGGGGAACTCTAAACTTTGAGCAGGTGTCTGGAGCAGCTGGCGTGGAGAAGCGAGCAGGAAAACACGTCTCTCTGTTAGTGCTGTATTAGATAGCTTATTGGAAGGCCTCGACTGCCCTGAGGATTTCTACCAAAGCATCACTTTCTTTTATTTAAAGGAACACTGACATAGCTCTATCTTTGTTCCTACTCTCACCTATGGTCATGAAGGGTGGGTCATGAGCGAAAGAACGAGATCGCGGATACAAGCGGCGGAAATGAGTTTCCTCCGGAGGGTGGCTGGCATCTCCCTTAGGGATAGGGTGAGAAGTTCAGCCATTCGTGAGGGACTCGGAGTAGAGCCGCTGCTTCTTTGCGTAGAAAGGAGCCAGTTGAGGTGGTTCGGGCATCTAGTAAGGATGCCACATGGCTGCCTCCCTAGGGAGGTGTTCCAGGCACGTCCAGCTGGGCGGAGGCCGCGGGGCAGACCTAGGACCAGGTGGAGGGATTATATCTCCACACTGGCCTGGGAACGCCTTGGAATCCCCCAGTCAGAGCTGGTTAAGGTGGCCCGGGAAAGGGAAGTTTGGGATGCCCTGCTGGAACTGCTACCTCCGCGACCCGACCCCGGACAAAGCGGATGAAGATGATGATGATGATGATGATGACATAGCTCTACATATGATTCAAGACATGCACACACAAAGTATATTAAACGCACACATCAACCCACAAACACACAGACGTTGTTTGTGTGTTTAGTTCCGTAAATAAATAACTATTTTAGCAAGGCCCCAGGAGACTAAGGCTGGGAAAGTACAAACCTAAACATGACTGGTTTTAGTAGCCATTGTCAAAACGGTGTTTCAGCAGAACCCCTCGTTCACCGCTTTGGAATGTTTACATTTCATTGAATAATAATGCCTTTTTAGGAGAAATTTCTCTTTTAAAGATGGCCAATTTGACCCAATTTATTAGGGATAACGTTAAAGATACACGCAATTCCTTTTGGGAAAACATTCAATCTTATGCATTTTTAATGAGACCTCTACTTTGAAAACTTCATAGTATTAATATGTATCAGGAAAGTCTTTCCTACATTGAAAACTTCTGGGTAATTAATATTCATAGGCTGTGCTTGTTAACACCCCCAATGCTAGTGCAATGTAGATCCAATTAACATAGAATGGGCCCCAAGGAATTGGGCAGATAAGGGTTAAACGAGCTATTGAAATTGAAACTGGGACTGGCTCCCATTAAAACACTTATTTGTTTCAATAAACCCTAATCCTTGTTGCAGCATTCGTCACAGATTAAGGCGTCTATTGTATGCTCAAGAGGCCTACTCAGAAAGTATAGTGATGCCACAGCATTACGCAGACTGTGTTTGTGTGTGTGTGTGTGTGTGTGTGTGTGTGTGTGTGGGGGTGGGTGTTTGCGCATGTGTTTGTGTTTGCGTGCATGCGCGCGCGCATGTGCATCTGTGCATGTCAGCGTGTCTGCTTGTAACTCAGATTACCTCCAGAGGCAGAACCTAATGCAAAAGCGTTGTAGTGAAACAGTCTTTTATATCTTATTCATAATCCACACGCAGACTGTAGGTAATAGACATCACTGCTCATTCCCAGCGTCAGTCTCCGGCGCCAGGCAAGGCCTGGGTGACTGGGGGGGGGAGCCAAAGTGATGGGAGCAAAACGCCTGTTTACCGCCAGCTGTCTGTTAGCACGCAGCTCTCACATATTGGTCCCCAGAGCTCTCGGCAAGGAGGTCATCTGCCATGTCTCTTCTAAAGGCTGAAGAAACGGCCTCTGAACAGGTTAGCCAAGCACGAGCGTCAAACGGCGGAGAAAGGGACTTGAAAGGAACCTAGGGGGCATTTTCCCCAGGAGCTTTTTGTCTCTCATCCTGAATCCGTTTCCCACCTTGGCTGGGCAAAGAGTAGACAGTATAAGAAGAAGACAAAAATAAAATACACTGAAACGAGCCATCCTAAACGATACATACAGCCAAGCACAGGCAGACAAAAGGAGGACAAAGCAGAGGCAGTGTAGAGATGCAGAAAGCACTGACCTTGCTCTCTAATGCAAGCTGTTACTGGTTTCCTGGATATCACCTTTCGCCAGGGTTCGGAATGACAGCTAGGGCGGGGGGGGGGACAAATATATTTTTGTTTTCGCCGTGCAAGTCGAAACATGATAGACGGCCAGTGCTGATGAAATGACCCCCCTACAGAGGGCAATATGAGTGGACCCTCGGTCCCGCTACACCTCTTCCTGGAGTACATCTGATGGTTTGACGTGCCTCCGTGCCATCACCAGCGTATCAGTGATTGATAATGACCCCTGTGCGCTCGCGAGTGACGTGGCCTCTATTTGAGAGAGGAATGGCGCGGGGGGCCCGGTGAGCGCCAGCCGAAGGGCTGTGTACCATTTAGAGAATGATGTGCTGCGTCCGACGATGGGCTGTCTCGTCATAAATAAAAGCGATGGCACCTGTGCGTCGCGTGAATGACGTGGGTCATAAATACTCTGCCTGGCCAGAAAACAGCAACCCCCATAAATCCTCATTTCCACTTTTCTCTCTCTTTATATAGAAAAAGCATATATATTATTCAAATCGACAATAAAAACAAATGTTTTTTTTTTTTCTCCCCCCTCTCTCAGTGTGAGGGCACCGAGCCCTCTGGAGCAGGGGTGTGTGTTCCGTCGTTGCCGTGGGGCTCTGTTGCCATGTTGTTATTTGCTTGTTTACAGTCTCTGACATGATGTAATGGGAGGGCTGTGAAAGTACCAGGCAGTAAATGGCACAGAAAATGAGACAGGCCTTCATGACTTTTCCCCCCGGATCGTTTTCCCCCACTCCCTTTTTTCCTTCCCTCCCGCTTTTCTGCCTGAACGGGGAATAGGCTCTGCATTTGACTGAGAGAACATGAACCTTGCATATACGTTACTGGTTTCCTTTAGTTTTTTTGCATTAAGTGCTCCCCGGAGGTTGCAGGAAAATATCATGTCCCCGCGTGACATGGGAAATGTAAAATCTAGCAGCATAGAAATAATTTGGACCGTTTTCTGCTTGATTAGAGCTGGATGACATGTGATATGATGAAAGGAGTGGACAAAAGTCGGTGGTCATTATGTTTAAAAGAGCTGCTTGTGGATGGGCTGTCTGTCAATCCCGCTGGCTGAACGGGTGCCCTATGGGAGAGCCTGTGATCTGCTGGCGGCCGTATCCAATGAGAATGAGCTTTGAGAACGGCAGACTGTAAGGGACAGATATGAGCTTTGAGAAGGGCACGCTGTAAGGGACAGCACAGGGCCCCCTCACTAGCACACTCACCTGAGCAACACAAACTCCAGTACCAGTCAGAGGTTTGGACCCACTTTCCTATTCAAGTGAATGGGAAAGTGTCTCCAAACCTTGTACATCTGTGCTTAAAGTTACTGGATTTAAGTCACAGGTATAAACGGGAAAGTTCAAAAACAGCTGCCGAACATCTATAGGTCCCATCCATGTATAATGCAGCATTGTGGACGTTTAGAATGCAGACGCTGTCTGGTCATTTGCGTGTTCAAGTGTTACCAGCGTATAGGCATGCACATTATTGGGGTGTGTATACTTTAGGGAGTGGGTTAATGTGTGTGTGTCAGCGTGAGCTGGAGAGACAGTCATTTCCCTAATGTCTGCACTTATCGACATAACTTCCTGTCCTTTAACAATCCCACTGTGCCGCTTGTGTGCTGCTTTTTGTAATTATGCACGCGCCCGATTTCCTTTTGTCAGGCCAGGGATAAACATTTGTGTAATCATTACGGCTTCCAACGGGCTAATCCATGTTGTGGCGTAACATGATAAGCACCAACACATAAATAATCTATTAATTACTGTATTGATGCAATTGTCTTTCCTGCACAAGCAACTATCTCTGGCACCAGTTTGATTATGTCTGGCTGGAGCATAGGGCTGGGAAGCAGCCTCAGCCACTGCCATTTCCTATGTATCAGAGAAATACAACATTGAGAGTATGATTAATTTTTCAATTTCTCTCTGCGGATATCGAATAATTGTGCCCATAGATAGCCAAGGGCCCTTATTAAACATTAACATGCATAAAGAAAAGTTTGAATCAAAAAGATGGTATTTCAGATTGAATAATGTAAAATATCTGTAGGGCAAGAGAAAGCAGCAAACTAGCTCAGGTTTATTCCTGAAATGTTTTCCACCAGCGCTGCGACTTCTTAATTACGGAGCTCTTATCTGCAAACTCAACATTATATTTATTTTTCTTCATTGCTTAATGCAAATTATTCTAACCTTTTCATGAATTGCATTTTTTTGAAGGAATCCTTAGAAATGTCACTTGGATTCTGCCAGGATAGTGTCTTTAATTTGTGTATAACTCCAGTGGACAGACTGGTTTTTATTTTATTTTCATTAATGAAATTAAGTTACAGATATGTGGGCTTGTCTCCAGAATATAAACTCGCTGTTCCCTAAACAGTTATAAGGAGGGTGGTGTGCAGCCCACTGTTCTCAGCAGAACATGTGGAGAGGTCTACCCCTGGCTTCCAGTGAAGAAGTACTGCCTCTTTAAAAAACCTCAGCTTGGGAAAAGCTTCTACCTGGAGCACCCACTCCCTGTCTGGGTCTGTCTTCCACACTTTGCCCACTTCCACATAATATCATCTTCGTCCGTGATAGCTGTGGCACGAAGGAAACCGCATTTGTTGATCAAATTTGGTGGGGGCTAACAGTGACGACTCCTCCCCTGATGTGAGGAGGAGAGATGTGCCTGGAAAGCGCTGCCCAGCCCAGCCGCCGCTGGCTGATTGATTGATTCTGCCCGTCATAGGACAAGATAACCAGATCAGTAAATACGCTGTAGTCCTCAGCACTACCCCACCGCACAATAACTTCCAAAGGGCCGTTGCGGCGCTGAGCTTCTCTGTGGAGGCAGGGAATCCACGGTCAGACCGGGGTAGGCCTGTGTGCCATAGAAGCCGTCTGGACCCACCTGTGCTCTGTTGTTCACTCCACATTCATCCTTTTTTACTTTGGATTTTTACACTGACCGACTTTTTAAACACTACATCATTTACAGTCATTTTTTAACACACACACACACACACACACACACACACACACACACACACACACACACACACACCTACACAAACACTCACTCACTTTTCAAAGTCTAACTGGGGCTTTGTATATGCAGCTACAGCCCCCCCCCAACCCCACCCCACCCCACCCCACCCCCATAATAAGGTCTCAGCTACAGTTGCATTTCAGACTCCAGTCTCACAACATGAGCTCATTTTCTTTAGACTCACTTCAAAACATCCGCGGCATTCAGACAGATTGAATTGGCCATTTGCTGTGTATTTATCTCTATCAGAGAGTGATTTGGTGCACTCTGTCTCAGCACTCAAGCCCAATGAAAACAATAAATGGTGTCCTTATCTTCAGGAGTGAAATCAAGATAGGCACAAACGCCTGTGAGTTATTTATGGTTGATTTGGAGGGAAACGAAAGACAGGAAATGGACACCCATCTCACATTACGACTCGCCACGCTGGGAGAGATTGAGTGGTACAGAGCGAGAAATGGAGAGCGAGAGAGAGAGAGAGAGACTATGTGAGATATTGTGTGCGCGCGCGTGTGTGTGTGTGTGTGTGTGTGTGTGTGTGTGTATGTGTATGAGAGAGGAGAGTGGTGGTGAGGCAGAGATATTGAGAGAGAAACAGGAGGAGAGCTTTTAATCAGGAGAGACCTGGGTTTCTAATGTAAAAGTGTCAAAGATGTGCCTCAGCCCTCGAGTGAGTGAGTTCCAGCGGGCCCCTGTGTTAAATTGAAAACGGGGCCCGTGGGATTGGGAGGTGAGGGGACTGGGGATCCTGTGAGCCTGCCTGCCTGATGTCTGCTGGATTATCGCTCGTTCCTGCACCACTCCAGTCTGAGCTGGTCTTTCCCACTGGCAGGCACATCCAACAGTACCTGGATGTACAATATGAACCCAATGTCTTCCCTTTTGATAGTCCCTAAACCTTATTTTATTGAACATTCAACGTAACATATTCAACATAATTTACGTAGATTCATAAATCAATCGTTAGTTGTGCTGTTATTGGAACGGGAGACGTCACATAGATGTTTTGTTTTTTTTGTGATTGCACATCTCCTACTGTTAAAATAAATGGTATGTGTCACCCTGTGCCTTGACTTCATTCCCCCTGAGCACTAACTAACATGCTCAGGCAGCACCAGTAAGCCCTTTGCATTTCCCAGCAACCTCTCTGGCCGGCCGGAGCCGGTTCACTTCCTGGCAGGTGCAGTGTGGGAAGCCGCAGCTCCTGCCTTTTTGCTGACTTTCCCCCAAAACGACCGAGCGAAAGAGAGAAACTGTAAACCAGAAGGGGGGAAAATGAAAGTCGGTGTGTGTCTGCGTGTGTGTTCCAACCACCTGACAACCAGCGGCTGCCAGAATCACGTCCCATATTTCAAACAGATGTCGAGGAGGTCTCGTAATCAAAATAATTATCTTTACGGCTAGATGTTTACAAAGTGTTTACGTGATGTACTGCAGTCAGCCTCAGTGAGGCCGCTGCCATGTGCTCGCCAGAATAAGTGCTTCCATCTATTTGTAGTTTAACACCTTAAGGGTGCTTTTTTCTGTGTATGCGCAGAAAGATGTATCGTTTGCAAATATTCTAAAATAAATCATGCCTCGAAAGATCGAAGTGGACCTTCTCACGTGTTTTGATGTGTCCACAGTTTCTTGTCTGTCGTTCCATCTACTTGCTCGTATATTAAGAATAATGAGTGGCGCAACTAGACAGGAGTGGGCGTGACTTACTTGAAAGACAGGTAAAGTCAGAGAAGACTTGAAGCCATGGGCAAGCAGCTTCGTTTTAACTTGTTTTCCTGTCAGACATCAATCAAAGAGAAATCTGTGCTTGTGTGAGTAATGCCGATAACAGGAACAGAAAACAAGTTGTATTTTTCTTCCCTTTTATGTCTGTTCCCATCACAAATGGACAAAAAAAGATTTGAGATAAAAATGTGTATCTATTATTTTAAATGAATTAATTAGTTCAATCCTGTATTCATCAATGTTCCAGTATAAATCAATTGTATAGTATGTAGGTTAAGTTCTAATAGGATTCCTATTTTAGCTCCGGGGTTTTTTGTTTTGGGGGCCTATTGGTTTCTCTGCATCGGCTGTGATGGACGTGTTCTCCCTGGAACGGATGGGTTAATTTGAATAATCATTGAAGTGTGTTCCTTTGGATTGCTGGGATATCGGTGTCCCAAATGAATAAAGAAGTAAATGAAAAACAGGTAATTACGCTGAACTACTAAATGATTGACCTATTGACATCTGGTTATAATAGATTTCATACAGGCAAACCATATTTATTATCTTTGGAAAAAAAAAAAGTGTTTTTGTTAACTTTCTATTAGACAATTTGTACATAATTAATTGGCTATTTGCACACACAAAAAAAAAAAAAACTTCAAATGGAAGGGATATTGGCCTGTTCCATTTACAATTACGAGCACTTATACTTGCCATTATTCACTGTATGAAACGTTGTCAGATCCTGGAATGAGAGCAAGGAGTTTACTCCGAGCAAAGCCATTAAAAATCAATGGAGGGTATCTGTTTGTTTTCTGTTTTTCTGGTTGTCATTAATGCATAACAGGAACATGTTTTTGACTATTTGGTGGAGTGAGCTGATAGACAACCAAAAAATATGCAAATAACTGGAAGTGAAACAATGTGAGAGGCAGAAGCAGCTGTTGCTGATGCCGAAATAGAACTGTTTGGTCTAGAATCTGCCCTGGACCTGGCATCAAGTCCTCCCCAAACAGTTGCAAATAACGCGGCGGTCAGTAAGTGTGGACTGAGTTACCATCAGCAGCGTTGTGTGCAGGCACTGCCTGGTCAATGACATGCACTACTTTACATGTAAATTCCCCAGCGGTTCACCTCCGAGTGAACCCATTCAGAGTCATTCTGGCACCGGGCTAAAGACAGAGGTGTGTTTTTATGACTAGGTGAGGCATGTCCTCTCCAAGGCCCTCCAGCTCTGTGTCTCTCTACCCTCCCCTTTAATCACTGTATCAACCACTCTCATAAACCCCACCAGTTGTGTGTGCGTGTGTGTGTGTGCCTCTGTGTTTGTGAGTGTGTGTGTGTGTGTGTGTGTGTGTGTGTGTGTGTGTGTGTGTGTGTGCACGCGTCCTTCCTCGTTTCCCATTTTTAAACTTAATCAGCGAAAAATAAAAAAGCCTGTTGTAAGCTACTTCATATTAAAGAGGTGATTATTGGTAATAAATACGTTTTTTTTTATACATACTTATTACAGAGGCCGTTTTCTTCTTGCGCTTAATGAGAGTAATTTGATGTGCTCGAGAGATTACAGTTCCCAAGAATTAATGCGGCAATCCCGTTCCAAGATAGAGCGAGATCTCCGTTTTCTTCACAGGTCGGGTGCCGCTAGATGCACCCCTCTCACATAGCAGCTAATGGAGGTGAACAGCAGTCTGTCACCCCCCCCCCCCCCCCCGCCCCCCGGCTCTATAGCCCCAGTGCCCTTGGTCCCTGCAGCGCTTGTTGTTTGGGGCTGCTTCTGCCGCCTTCGTTTCACTTTAGGCTCGTCTCGTGCACGCCGCTCTGGGGCTGGGGCTCGCTCTCACGGAGGACCACAGAAAAAAATACAAAAAAGAATGAACAAAAAGGGATGTGATGGTTTATTGTGTGTACGGAGCGCTTTTGTTTTAATGGTAGATGCCACATCTGGCGAGCTTTATTGCCTAGTTGTATTTAATTCAGATTCTGGGACATTCTGGTTCTGTCAGGAACCCGTTTGAAAAACGAGTTTGTGTTTTTTATCCATCTGGGTTTTCTCTCCTCTCGTCGAGGCTGTTCAATATTTAATTCACAGGTGAACTTAAGCCCGTTCGGTTTTGGCGCATAACTTAGTTTGTGTTTGTGATCGTTTCTGCCGAGACGTTTACTGAAGCCCGCAGCCCGGCAAGGTGTCTGCGCCAAGGGGCTGAAAGGTGGCTCCGACAGATTGAAGCCGGCCAATTCTGTCTGCGAGCTCCCGTCCGAATGCTAATGAAGCTGGATGTTTGTTAACGATGTCCTTGCACTTACAGGACGTCCACGGCAATGCATTAGTCTAGGAACCCTCATTCAAGCAACGCCTAATCCTAAGAGTTCAAACGAGCTGGGCGAGATTAGACAGATTAAGGTGAGCCACCGTCATCTCCAGGCCTGCTGCTCTAGTGGTCTTCCTGAGTCAGTGTCACACCGTCAGACGTCTGCCCAGTGACATGCCCCGACCCAGCCTGCGCTGTAGATTACTCCACTTTATGGCAAAAGCAGTCCTAACCCCCCCCCCCCCCTCCCCCTCACGCCCCACCTCTTTTCTCTTTCCCTCCTTTACTCCTGGCGGGATGGGATCATATGACTCGTTTTGGAATAACTTCAACAGAGACACTGCTATTCCCAGGGAGCTGGCTCGCCACTGCAACTCAATCCACGGCCGTGGCCAATCGGTGGGCTCCTGATTTATAGAAACGTAATAGGCGTTTTCCCTCCCGCACGTCATGCTAGAGCTTAATGTGGAGAGTTTTGGGTGAAAGACGCTGGACTTTACATAGATTGGTAGGATTAATATAGCATTTTTTGCCATGTTTACATGAGGTATAACAGCACCTGATACAGCCGCGGCTCATTATACTTCATGCCATTGTGGAATCAACCAAAAAGCTCGGGAAAATCACCGCCCTTTGCCAGACAAAAATAATAAATCTCACCCCTAGGGCTTTCCCTGTGCTGGCACCCACGACTGCCTCAAGGGTATGTCAGTCTTGTTTTCTTCTTTACATATTGCCGGTAAATAGACCTGTATGACTTTTCTTTCCTTTTTCTTTTTTTCTTGTTTCTGCTTCCAACTTAAGCAGCACCAAACCCCTTAAAACCCAGCAAGCAGGGAACAATGAGCCGACATGTGAGCAGCACCCAGCGCTCCCAGCTAAGTATAAATCTCCCTCGTCTGTGTCAAACCGTCTGACACGCTGCCTCTCCTCCTCCAGCGAAGCCTGGCAGCGCGGGGGCAGCGTGGTAGGCGGCGTTCATCTGCATTCAGAGCAGCCGGGACGCGTGGAGATTTAGGGCTTTGCCGGGGAGGAGTCGGGGAGTTTGGAGCGCGCCGATGAAGTTTGGGCTCCGGTCTGTAAGGCCGGGCCGCTCAGACCTTCCCACCTCTAAACAACATGATTCACACAGGAGCCTCCTGCTCTCACGCTGGGGTTTTGGAAGCCCTCGTTTCCCAAGCTCGACACCCCGTACTACTTTTACCTGATGCAACCCTGCCCAGAAAGAGGCAATAAAAGGGGAAGCGTGTTTTTGTCTCAGCGCCCATCTAAATACCCAGCACAGTTGGCATGCCGACGCCGCTCTCTACTGCTTTTATCGACTCGACGGAAATCGCAGCCAAATGTAATGGTGGGCATCCCCAGGCGTCGCATGTTCGGAAGGAAAAGGAAAGGGTGGGGAGAGGCGGGCTGCTGGCTGGGGGGTTGGGGGGGGGGGGGGGCCTGGGGGGGTGCAGTCCCGAGTTGTACGCCGCATTGTTTTAAGCTTCGCTAGTTGTTTTTCGGCTCCATTTGCTTTCTTTCTGTTTCTCCCACCGCTCAGTCTCACCCCTCTGTTTCTCTTTCCACGGGCCTGTCTGCCTGCCATCCACATGAAACTCAAAGCGTGGCCTTCTCCCCAACTGACTTCCCTCCGTATGACCTCCGTGCTGTGGAGCCGGTCATGAGCGGAGTGGGAGCACTAAGCTGGGCACTGAGCAGAGAGAGGGAGAGGGTGAAAGAGAGAGAGAGAGGGAGATAGTGAAAGAGAGAGAGAGAGAGAGATGGAGAGAGAGGGGGGAGAGAGAGAGAGAGAGAGGGAGAGGGTGAAAGATATATATATATATATATATATATATACATATACAGAGAGAGAGAGAGAGAGAGAGAGAGAGAGAGGGATAGAGAGAGAGAGAGAGAGAGAGAGAGAGAGAGCGAGAGAGAGAGAGAGAGAGAGAGAGAGAGAGATGGAGGGAGGAGAGAGAGAGGCTGGCGGACATGCACTGATAGACTTTCCACTGAAGTGGATTAGATCAGCATCAGGCTAGTGGAGCTGATTACCCGAATAGGAGAATGCAGTATCTTAATGGTACATATTTTCATGAGGCAGCCCAGTTGCCTTTCATTTTGCAGCTAATATGTCTATTCTTATGAGTCATTTACTTCTTTAATTACCTTTAGCAGCAGATGCACAATGGTGTATTAATGTGAATGATTTTTACGGCCACTTTATCAAACTGAGCCTCTGAAGTTGAAAGGCGCAATTGAGGTGGAAGAGCGACTCATGAGGGAAACAATATTTAGTTGACAGCTTCCCTTGTACTCTGGGAGGGTGTTTATGAGTTTACACCACACTAAAACCGTAATAAACACAATATTCCATTTAATAACTGCTGAATGCCTCGGACAGAAATGCCTTTCACTGGGAGGAGATTTGCTTACTTATTGAATCATGATAGGAAGTCGTTTGCCATTATCAGACAACACTGCGGCACTGTGTGCTGTGTGAGTGCGTGTGTGTGTGTGTGTGAGTGCATGTGTGTGTGAGCATGTGTGTGTGTGCGTGCGTGTGTGTGTGTGTGTGTGTGTGTGTGTGTGTGTGTGTGTGTGTGCGTGTGCGCGTGTGTGTGTTACCATGTGTGTCTGTCGCTCTGTGCACACAATGTGGTGTTGGTCAGTGTCTCTGTGTCTACTTGCGTGCCTAAGCTACATGTTCTGTGTGTCACCCTCTGCTGCGTATGCGCCTTTGACAATCTATGCCATTAGCATGTGAGTGCTTGTTTTGTCTCAACTTTACGTGCATGTCTTGGTGTTCTTTTCTTCTTCTTCTGCTGGCCGTTTGTGAATAGAGGCCTTCTTTAGCCATCTGTTGTTAAGCTGCTGGCTAGGCAAGGCTGGAGAATCCAAACAAACGAGGCGGCACACAGCAAACGGAAGCTGTCAGGCCCGCATAGCTGCGCTGACCTCGGCGGGCTGGGGGTCGGTTCTCCGTACCAGGCTCCGAGCGGCCCCACCGCCTGGTGGGCCACTGTTTACTCTCCCCTCTGCGCCTGCTCTCTGCCCCCCTCCCCTCTGCCCTGTCTCACCCTCCACCTCTCTCTCTCTCTCTCTCTCTCTCTCTCTCTCTCTCTCTCTGGGCTTTTTTCTTAAAGCTCCAACGCTTCTCTGCGCTCTCTCTCTCCCTTCTTTTTTTCTTGCTTTCGCTCTGTCTTTTTTTTTCTCCCCACATCTCTCTCTCCCTATCTCTCTCTCTTTTTTTCTTTTTCTCCCTCCCACTTTCCTTCCCCTTCACTCTGTGCTTTCCATCATCAGTCTCGCTCCACATCCCCCTCTTCCAGCCACACTCGCGGTTCACAACTTCACTTTCCTCTTGCTTTTCTTTAGCTCACCCCCCCCCTCCCTCCCTTTGTCAAGGCACTGAATTACCTCTTACCTTATATTGTTTAAACGTGGCAATTTTAAATGTTTAGTGTTGTCATAAATATTAATAGATTAGTTGAAAAGTGCAGGGAAAGAAAGGGGAAATAATGGTTTGAAGTGGGTATAACGCGTTGATTTATTTATGTATTCTACATAAATTAGTTTTGAAATCTAAACATGGGTTAGAGAGTGTTATTTCCGAGGACCTGTAATGCGTGAGGTTTGAGCACGGGGGCCTGTTTTCCATGTGGAGTGGCTTTTTGGAAATGGCATTAATTATATGCTTACAGCGAGTCCAGCCTCTCCCTACTTTGCATTGCAGATATAATGTGATATTATGGGGTAAAAAAAAATAATACAATTAATATAAATAGACATTATCTTTTCTACTTATCCACTTACACGTTTAAGAATATTTCTCAAATCGTATGCATTTCACTTAATAACAACACTTACGCGTAGTGAGTTACATTTCTATATGTTTGCAAACTCAGTCCCCCATTGCCCTCAACCCCATCTCACTCGTATACCAAACAGTGCAAATCGGTGTGTATCTCCTCTATCCTGACGAGATGGATAGTGAAGTAGCGACTTCTAATATGACCGACCAGCTGTTTCCTGGAAGGTGAAAGCTAGCCTGTTTAGCCCCCCGCTGGCAGTGCGAAGTGTGCGGGAGTGAGCCGGCCGTGCGAGCAGCACACCAGGAGGAGCTAGCGAGAGCCCAGGCCCTAAGTGAGCAGCCCCTGTGCCCCCCCCCCCCCCCTTGGTGTTCGGTCAGCACCACCAAGCCGGGCCCCGTGAATGTCAGGGTGAGCCGAGGCGGGTGCGTGCGCGCCCTCGCTCCCGTGTGCCAGGGCGGATAACCTTGACATTTAGGCCGTGGGCGCGCGCCGCCTCGCCGAGGCCCCAGAGAGGAGCCCAAAGAGCCGCCGTCTGCCGGCGCCGGACTACATTAAGAGCTAACCTATTAGCCGTGTTGTTACTGGCCGTCTCGGAGCAGCGCTCTGCTGTTTAATAAACCGCACGGCCGCTGAGTAAATACACATACCGGCTCCGGTGCTCTCCGCTCGCTAGCTCTCTCTCTCTCTCTCTCTCGGTCTCCACAATGGCCGCGGGGATCCGGTTACACCTGCGCGCACATCTTCTGGCAATTAGGGGCAATTTGTTTGAAGCCGTTTTTGGCGTTCAAGGTCTTCCCTGGCTTTTGGGAGAGGAGGACGCGGGCGAGTCGGAGGAAATAAAGCGCTGGCTCTCTCTCGCCCCGACAACGGGCCTGAACAAACACGCCGGGCTCTGGTTTGTCACAGCGCGCGTCCCAGTGGAGCCTGAATGGAGCCCTCTCACTTTACACCTCCCGTCCCCCCGTCCCCCCGTCTCCCCTTTCCCTTTCTCTCTTCTCCTTCTTCTGTCTCTGCGTTTGTCTATTATTTGTCTGTCATTTCCAAAGTGGGAGATGAGTGTTGTTGTCTGTCTGCCCGACTGACGTTTCGGCAGCCCCCTTTGCCAGACTACAGGCTCCTTTTGATGGATCCCTTCAACAACCGGGGCAGGGAGTGTTTGTTGTGTTATGTTGTCCATCAAGATCCGCAGAATATGTAGAGAGACACCGAAGGGGGCAGACAGACAGAGAGAGAGATTGGCCCCGGTGACAAGACGGGGGCATTGGTCAAATGTCCAAGGTGGGTGGAGCATTCCTTGGCAGTAGAGGAGGCAAAAGGTGTAGAGAGGGGATCCATGAAAACGGACTTGACTTTGCGGGTAATTCTCTGAGCTGGGATTTGCATGGCACCCAGAGCTGGCTTTAACAGCGGGGAACCCAGAGCCTGTGAATAATCCACATGTGCGGAGCGCGTAGAAGGACACGCAGTACTTAGCCGTTCCCTTATCACTGCTATATAGCCCTGAGACATGTAAGAGCAGCTCTTGCTCATTTCCCGAGCTCCGTTCGCTAATAAAGTGTGAAAGTAGATCCAGATAAGGCACTGTTGTTTATTGAGGCAGTTACGTTGGCACACAAAAAGGGAGTGTGAACTTTGCACATACATGAAAAATGAGAAAACAGGATCGCATTGATATACAAGGAGACACAATCGCGTGGTCTTTGTTGCTGATAAGACCTTGTCGGGTGCTGGAGGCTGTTTCTTCATCAAAAGCCCCTAAAGGGTTCCCTTAGCATGTGTGTGTGTGTGTGTGTGCGTGTGTGTGTGGGTGCGTGCGTGCATGTGTGTGTGTGTGTGTGTGTGTGTGTCGTATAGAGCAAACAACATCAGCATTGCCCACCAACAGCCACTGTAGGACAGTTGATGCCACCCTTAACAAAATGTATATGACAACAACCCTCTAATCTGATTCATGGATCCTCCATAGTTCCACCGATTAGAAACCGAGCGTATCCTCTTTTTTTTTGTCATTATTCTTTCATCTGAGAAAGTCAAACTTTCATAATCATGCGTTTAACCCTAGCTAAGCATAAGCATACAGTGTTCCCTTCCGCGAGTTTCCAGCTGCTGTGCCTATAGCGAGGCTTGACTTTATTCCCACTGTAACCCAGTCATCTGTTACCATTATTGGGCTTTGAACTGTTTTCGTATCTGATCAGTTCCACCTAATACGTCCCTTGATTTGTGCTATTGTAGTGCCCAGACAACATGCTGTTCTCCTCATCTCCGCGAGCGTCAGATGCTCCCGCCTGTCATCCGCTGGCAGTTTATCGCAGGCGTCTGGAGCTGCTTTTAGACTCGCACGTCGATCAAGCCCCCCAGTACCTTTGAATGGAAGATCAAAAGGAGTTTGAATTCCAGGCAAGGAGGGAAAGAGGGAGACGGGGGAGACAGACCAACTGACATGGAGAGGCAAGCGAGCGGAGGGAAAAAAAAGGGGAAAAAAGGGGGGGGGGCTTGTGTGTGAAGAGAGGAGTGGGTGCTGTGTAAACAGCGTGATGACAGCTCACTATGGGCTGTTTTAGGCCCGGCATTAGGACCCTCTCTCTCTCTCTCTCTCTCTCCCTATCTCTCTCTCTGTCTCTCCTCGCTTCTCTCTCTCTCTGTCTTTCTCTTTCTGTCTGTCTCTGTCTCTCTCTCTGTCTCTCTTCGCTTCTCTCTCTCTCTGTCTCTCTCTTTCTGTCTGTCTCTGTCTCTCTGTCTCTCTTTCTCTCTCTCTCTCTCTCTCTCTCTCTCTCTCTCTCTCTCTCTCTGTCTGTCTCTCTCTCTCTCTCTCTCTCTCTCTCTCTCTCTCTGTCTCTCTCTCTGTCTGTCTCTCTCTCTCTCTCTCTCTCTCTCTGTCTGTCTCTCTCTCTGTCTCGCTCTCTCTCTCTCTCTCTCTCTCTCAGGCCTCCTGTGGCTTGTCCGTCGTGAGACAACGTGGCATTTCCACGGCAGGCCCTCACCACGGAGACGCTCTAAATGTAGCGAGTCTCCTCCAGTGGCTCCTCCATTTTCCTGTCAATGACTAAGTGGTTAGACGCGTCTCGTATCGTCCTGGAAACGTCCTATGGTGAATTATTTTATAGCCAAACAAATAGTCCGAACAGAGTGAGTGATGACAAGTTATGGCACGGCGGAGTATCAAGTGTCTTCTTCTTTGGTTGGGAGGGGAGACGTGCTGGCGTGTTCAGACCAGACACTGTGTTGTGCTGCGTTGTCGTTACAGTTACGTTGATCACGGGGCAGGCCGGTTGCCAGGTTTGTGATTGTTTGCGCTTACGGATAGCGGAGGAGAAGGCTTCCCAGAAACCGATGTCTTCATCCGTGACCGTCTCTCGAGCCCCTGTCACATCCTGTTGTGACTGAAGGATGCGTCTTCCTACACCCTTTGTTGGAGACCAGACTCTCAAACTCTTCACCCCGTGCGTCAACGTTCAAGAGGGGGAAAACAAAACATTTCTTTTTTGTTTAGTTTCGTTTGGCTGTGTAGCCGTGACACTCCGTGGAACCGCTAAGCCATCACGTTTTTTTTGTTGTTCTTTGTTTTTTTTCAGGTAGCTCTGAAATTAACCTACAGTAAAAAAAAAAGACAAAAAGGTTAATTTAATCGGATGATCTGTTTGGGAAAATGGATAATAGATGTTGCTCATACTGAAACTCTTCATTTGCTTTTTGGTTTGTGTGGGAGAGAATCTCTGTCACACAAGTACTCTCCTCATGAATGTGTGGGCGAGGGAAATTCCCTGTCTAAAAATCTCAAATTCAAGCATGCAGTGAGTGATCACGGTGAGCGGTGAGTGATGCACATGTATCTTTAATTTCCTTATTAACGGGGAGAAAGAGCGAGGCGGAGTTTATGTACGCAGGGTGAAGCGTCAGGAGAGAGGCCTCTTTGTAGCCTGTGGTCATATTCTTGTCTCATGATGTCATCCCACAGCCCTACACACACACACACACACACACACACAAACACACACATACACACACATACTGTAGGCACATACACACACATGACCTGTAGACCACCGCACAGCTGTTTGCTCCAGGCTTTACAACTCTCCACTCATTCTTGTCTTTATAGAGCTTTTACAGGCCAACAGATCAGCCTGCTCACGTCTCTCTCTGTCTCTCTCTCTCTCTCTCTCTCTGTCTCTCTCTCTGTCTCTCTCTCTCTCTCTCTCTCTCTCTCTCTCTCTCTCTCTCTCTCTCTCTCTCTCTCTCTCTCTCTCTCTCTCTCTCTCTCTCTCTCTCTTTCACCAAAACTTTTTTACCGTACCCTCTTTCTTTTGATATCACACTTTCATTTGATCGTTCGCATATTTTCCTCACTCTCACCCTCACACATCCCTTCTTTCTTCCCCCCGTCTGCCTGTCTTTTTTTTTCTCTCTCTCCCGTTAAACACGCCGCCTAATAAATCCTACTGTATCTAGCAATCTGCATAACTTATCAAAGAATTGAGTTGTGGACTGTGGCCGCTCTGGGGGAGATGGGCTTTGGACGTGCCCCCCGACTGTTTGTTTAATTGTGGGAGTAATCGTCTGAGGAACACGGAAAGAATGAGGCCAGCTATTTACTCAGATGGTTTACTGGTGGAGGTGTGAGGCTGGCCGCTCTCTCTGTGGGAACACAGCGCTTGCTTTTCTTGGTATCAGTGCCGTTTTCATGACCACTGTTTTTCCCAGCTCCCCGGCTTTGTTTGTTCTGGATGGCATGTTTGATTATTTATCGTAAGGGAAAAGGGAGTAGCTGGAGCAATAAACATGTGACTGCACTGTATTTTGTTTTCCACTGAGAAGGCCGTGTCCTTTAACAGATATTTGGAGCAGCAATAAACCTTTTATTTGCTTTCTGGAGAGGGGGTTGACAGAGTCGGAGGAGGATCAAAAAGCAGGGATCCCTGTCACTATGGCTTTTTTTTTTTTATCTGTTGACTGTAAGTGCAACTTATAAACAGAAAATATTTTCCTTGGCCTGTTGCTATTGATTCTGGGATTTTCTTTCCATCTCCAAGTTTGTTTTGTCAACTGATTATGGTTCCCTCTGTGCTGGTGATGCAAGTCATGCAACTTTGCACTAAGGATAATGGGATTGCAAAAAGGTTTGCGATCTTCCTGTTTTCTTTTTTGTATATCTGAAGGCCAATAATGTATTGTTGCTAGGGAATGATATGCTGTGATATTAGCCATAAAAATGGTATCTTGGGGTGTCAAAAAGATCTGCTTCTAGATATGTGGTTGCTTTTTCTCAACGTTTTTTTTTCTTCTTTCTCTCTCTCTCTCTCTCTCTCTCTCTCTCTCACAGGCTCTTCAAGTGGCTCGACAGATCCTCCTCCAACAGCAGCAGCAGCAGCAACAACATCATCATCAACAACAACAACAACAACAACAACAACAACAGCAACAAATACAACAACAACAGCAACAACAACATCAGTCACAACAAGCCACTGGTCTCAAATCCCCCAAGGCCAATGACAAACAGCAAAACCTACAGGTACCATCTTCTTTTATGCTGAAAGCACTTAAGAGCACTTGTATGTTGTTTTCTTTACTCAAAGCCCTCAAACTCCCTTTACTGTTCATTTCAAACGGTGTTTGTGTAGCAAGCAGAACACAACAGCACGTATAGATAGATGAAGAGAGAGAAAGAAACGGAGAGAGAGAGAGAGAGAGAGAGAGAGAGAGAGAGAGCGAGAGAGAGAGAGAGAGCGAGAGAGAGAGAGAGAGAGAGAGAGAGAGAGTGTGAGTTCTTTTTTTGTCTTCAAAAGAACTTTTCATAAACAGGAAATTACGAATTGCACACTCTGTGACTTGCAAAGTCCCACCTGAAACACACAGGCTCAGACACACACGCACACCGGACCTAAACCCTACTGCTGCACTACACAGCATGCCCAGATTCTATGTGCAACAACGTACGGTTGTAAATTGGTTAGCTCGCACTAAGGAGTCCAGCGTGGGGAAGGCCTCCAATGTGGTCGATTCATATCACTTGAGATGCTCCAGTAGCCAATATAAATATAAGTGCTAAGTGTGTGTGTGTGTGTGGGAATGTGCGTGCTTGTGTGGACATACATGGTAAAATGCTCTCCTCTCATAGGCCATGAGCTGTGTGTGTGCTCTATACTGTATGCAGAGAGAAAGAGGAGAGGGATCAGCCACGGAGGTGTGGGGGCTCCCCCTTTTCTCCAGCAGTGATCTGAGGCTGACCGTAGTGTTGTGGTCTCCTCGCCTTCTTTCATCACTGCCCAACACGTAGAAAACGGATGGAGGCAAGCAGCCCTTCCCACTGACGGCAAGGGCCACAGTGGAGTGGATGTGGGTGGGGCAGGAAGCAGAGGGTGGTAGGTGTGTGTGTGGTGGTGGTGTGGGGGGGGGGGGGGGGGGGCGGTGTTGGATGTTTGAAGGGTACAGGGTTCTGGAGGGGAATCTGGCAAAAAGGGCCGCATGACAATTGTTAGGGTTGTTTGGGTGATGCAAGGCAAAAAATCCTCTTTTTTCCCCCTCTGTTCTGCTTTTGAATGGAAACAGCTATCCGTATCTGATGCAATATTTACGTTAATTTCAGATAATCCGTCTACACTGCCTCAGATGCGTATCTTTGTTTGAACAAGGAGGGGTTGTTTGTTTCAGTGTGAAATTGCAAACGACTTCGGGGCATATTTGGTAATTAATACGGAGGCCCTGTTCTGTCTGCGTGTGTATATATATTTAAAACCCCTCAGTCCCATCGGGGGCCCTTTTTAATGAGCTATTGTAGTGGCTAGGTCTAATGTCAGGTAGTGAAAGAGCCCCTTTGTTGTGTAGATGTCTTAGGAGTAGCTCCAGAGGATGAAATATGACTGGCTTGACCTTTCGGTTGTGCGCGTATTTGTCAGGATTCAAATAAGTTGAAGGGATCAAACTAAACAGTTTCCCCAGCCGGGCTGGGAATACGTGCGGCGGAGGTCAACAGAAGAGGCCGCGCGCCGGATTCCAACGTACAGCCG
Organism: Galaxias olidus; assembly: GCA_026901105.3. NCBI lineage: Eukaryota > Metazoa > Chordata > Actinopteri > Galaxiiformes > Galaxiidae > Galaxias > Galaxias olidus. The sequence continues at coordinate 83,302 of JAPMUY010000110.1, read as the reverse complement.
GTTGTTGGTACATAGTGAAGTACCAGACCATCTCCAGCAGACAAAGACAAAATTAAAATTCAAATTTATTAATGTATACAGAGAGCTTGGCCAGCCTGTCACTCAGCTATTGAAAGGAGAGTTGCCCCCCCCCCCCCCCCCCCCCCCCTCTCCCCCGTGCCCAGTGCTTGTGTGGAGGGTGAGAGAGCCAAAGCTGGCCATAGAGTGTAACCAACACAGTACTTTGCCAGCACTCTAATGTACTGTTACTTTTTGAGAAAAGTATGTATTTATATGTGAATAACATACTGTACTACTTAAGTGCATCCTATCTGCACACACACACATTTAGTGTCTACAGCTCATGCATGGACAGCACTACAGATTGTGTAATTTAGCGAATGTGTGTGTGTGTGTGTGTGTGTGTGTGTGTGTGTGTGTGTGTGTGTGTGTGTGTGTGTGTGTGTAGGTGTGTGTGCGTGTATGTTTGCTTATGATTCAGCTGGTCTGTGTCTCCCCAGACTTAGCACTTATTCACTTTATTCTACTTCGGGTTTAAGAACTTAGGATGGTGTATCATTCCCTGAGACGTGGAGATGTATATTCTGAGATGGACGTGCCTTGTTCAACATCAGGACACAATTTGCAGATTTGTGTTGGAGCCTGTATGGTAAATTGTCCTTGGACACACCCTGTAAATCAATGGAACTGATACTACACTCTGGAAAGTTTACGTTTGCCACTGAAGCACTGATGTGCCCAGTTCTACTACCCTGCTGTAAATAGCCTCTTTAGTACTCATATGACAACATTCACCCACAGCATTTTTTTTTTACATAAACTAGTTGTTGTGGTACGGTACTATACCTCGATATAGTGTCTGATTCAATTCAGAACGCCGCATGTAATTTATCACCAAACAATAAGAGGTAAAATTCCCCCACCCGCTGAATTGCTGGTCATTGCTGAAAGCGTTCTTGTTTTGACTAAGTGCAAACTACTGCAGACGGAACACACAGAAACACAAGCTCCACTTTACGTTGGCTGGCATATCGCCTCAGGAAATATTTTCAAGTACAGACTACACATCAGCTGACTAAACAGTGTGTTCTTGAATGCTGAAATGACAAGTAAACAACAAACCCATAAACAATGGAACCAAAGAGCACGTTCCATCAGGCCTGACTTTCAGTAACACAAGTTCACTTTGGGCAACAACCTTGTTCACTCCAGTGTGCGGCTCGAGGGCTTTTTTGTGTAAAGTGGGTCACAGGCTGATACAGATATCATTGGTTCCTAATGATAGCTCTTTCTGACGGTTTGGTTCGTTTCTTGAAACCAAATGACCGGACGTGGAACGGCTATTGTCAACCCTCACGTGCACTGTTGAAGCGCAGTCTGTTGCATTTGTTTTGTGTTATGTTATGCCTGTGTACTAGCAAGGCACATAACACAAACAGAGACGTTTACCATGAACACATTACTAGCAACAGACAGAGCACTATTAAAATGATCTTCTCTTTGCGTTAGACAAGCCCATGTTCAAAGAAAGATCAAGAATACCGTTTGACCAACCGGTGTAACACAACAGCATATCTATCACAAAGCCAGGATAATGATTCTATGTTGGACTGGACCTGGTCATCAAAGGACATGATCCAACAAGGATTAGCCTGTGTAGGAAGCTGGCATCCCACGAAAACACCTGACGTGTGTGTCGCAGCGTGCGGATGTGTGGGGCCATTCATCTCAGCCGTCTTCCCCCATTAGACCCAAAGGAGTTGTTGCACGAGAGCTCCCCTCATTTGGAGATGTGACTCTTAATTCATTCCTATTCAAGTCACACACACACACACACACACACACACAAGAAATAATGAAGCGCCGGTCCTCTGAAACATCTGATAACAGGACCTGCGCGTCAGGAGAAGAAAGAAATATCAAGCAAGATTGCAAGAGTTCTTGATCATTATTAAATGGGTCTTTGGTTTTATATCTCCAGGAGGCTCGTTTTTTTTTGTGTGTGTTGGGAAGCTTCTAGAAGAAGCGGTTTCTTTCCAGTGCTCAGTGGCCACTGGGTGTCTCATCACTCTAAAGTCCACAAACAGCTGCCTGGAGGGCGGGCGAGCGGCTCAACACACTTGACTGTTCAAAAAGCCCGTCAATTACTGAAAGGATGACACGTGTAATTAAAAGAGTCCATGCCACTCTGCCTCCTGCTACACCTACAGTGGCATGGGGGGGGGTGGGGGTGAGGGGGGGGGAAGAGAGAGAGAAGAGAGCGCGCAACTCCCACCCCGCTAATTACCATTATCACTGAAATGGTAGGGTTTGAGTCATTAGTTCCATGTGCATTTAATTAGAGGCAGGCTGAAATTGGATTTAACTTATTACTTTTTCATGGATCACTTTCTTGTCATCACTTCAAATTGGATTGCAGCCCCAGGTAACTAATTATGCCAGCCGCAGGATCAGGAGTGGAGAGGTAGGTAATTAGGAACAACACGGTCGGACCCTCGCGGACGGCCCACTCGCCCAGCACGGGGGGGCGGGGAGGCGCGGGGGGGGAGGGGGGGTGAACTTTGTTTGTGGCATTGCTCCGGAGCTAGCACAGACAATAAGTATGCCACGCTGCAAGGGATCCTGGGTAGCCCCCGCCTCCCACCTCCCACAGGGGATTATGGACCATGCAGCTGGGCTGAAGATGTTTTGTCAACATGGTGTCCCAGCCATCAGTGTAGAAAGCCGGATTAGGCTTGTTTCTGGTCTGGGTTCTGGAACCGAGTGTCCTCGGCCGTTGGTTTGGGTGTCGTAGGGTGAGCCGGGCCGTAGCCCTGTAGATACTGTACGACAATACGCAACGCCGTTCTGCGGTCTGAACCACGCGGGGTTGAGGTGCGCTCGGGTTCTATGGTTCCTCTTTTCTTCAGCCAGAGTTTATTTGCGGAACGACTCGCTCTCGCCAGTTCAGTCGGCCGGCCGCAGATGACAAAGAAAGTAAAGGGATCTTTTCACATTCATATCGAGAGGCGGCACACAACTCCTTTCACATGTCTACGCAAGTCCTTGAAGTTTGTGAGAACCCCAAAACAAGAACGAGATTATCTGCAGTTTTAGAGTTTCATGCTCATGTCGAGATTACAGTATGTCAGTATGCCTTTTTGTATGTATTTATTTTTTAATTGAAAGAGAGCCCTGATTCATTCTTAAGGTCAGCATGGCCACACTAATGCTTCCTGTATTGGACATTTTGATGATGTCAAAGGTTCATCACTTGCTATTGTTCAGGAATTGGCATGATAATGTGTTCCAAAGAGAACTTGTCAGCAACCTATTTTCATATCTAGATTTCCTGTCTAGCTGAACACACGCTCTTTGAAACTCTCTCACCTTTTGGCCGTCTCTCTCTCTCTCTTTCTCTCTCTCTCTCTCTCTCTCTCTCTCTCTCTCTCTCTCTCTCTCACTCACTCACTCACTCACTCACTCACTCACTCACTCACTCACTCTCTCTTTTCTTTCACCTTAAGTGTCTTGCTCGTACTCACTTTCACTGTAGTTGTGTCCCTCTCTCATTTATGTTCTCTCTCTCTCTCTCTCTCTCTCTCTCTCTCTCTCTCTCTCTCTCTCTCTCTCTCTCTCTCTCTCTCTCTCTCTCTCTCTCTCTCCTTCTCTAACTCTCTCTTTCGCCTTTATATTCTTTCTGTTACTTTCCCCCTGTCCTTTCTACACCATTCTGCGGAGGCTCGCCGGGGGCATCTCCAGGTCAAAAGATAATGCATTTTCCGTTTTACATGATGAAAGCCTTCACCGTTCTGCAGCACTCCTTTTGTCCGCTCTCCCACTGTTTGCTGTTCATATCCTTCATTTGTGCTCTTTGGGGGGAGCGTGGTGTGACAGAACACAGGGGCCAAGCCTCTCTGTCTGACAGAGGACGAGAAAACTCTCTCCTTCTCCATCATCTCCATGTCTGCCTCTCCTTGTCTCTCTCTCTCTCTTCTCTCTCTCTCTCTCTCTCTCTCTCTCTCTCGCCCTCCCTCCCTCCCTCCCTCCCTCTCTCCCTCTCTCTCTCTCTCTCTCTCTCTCTCTCTCTCTCTCTCTCTCTCTCTCTCTCTCTCTACATCTCCCTATCTCTCTCTCTCTCTGTGTCTCTCTCTCCCCCCCTCCCCTACAGTTTTTTTTCTCCTTCGTTTCGGTAGTAGACCCATGGCATTGTTCTGACACATGTACGCCACGGCGCTCCAATCTGAAAGTCATTAGAGCGCTGGGCCGGGTCCTGTCCGACTGGAGCCAGGCCAGCGCTCGGCAGCAGCCTTCCCAGGCACTCCCGCAGACCGGCCGGCCCGCGGCCTGGGAGCCCTCGTGGGCCCGGCTGAGGTAGCCCACCGGCCAGGTGATGATGAGCCCATGGCCGGCCCACCCTGGCACCCTGCCCCCAAACAGAACATCCAGCGGCGGGGGCGGTGGGACTGTTTAGGGGGGACAAAGGAAGTTGTAAGGCAACGCTGTACAAGGTGCAGGGAGCCTTCTAGAACGGGCCGTCGGTTTACACGACAGCGATACACTCAGACTCCCCGGGGGGTTAGAGCCATGCTGAATAGAGGGTTGTCATTAGAGGTGGTGTTTTGATTTAGGTGGCGCTGATGAAAGGCTTTGCAGAATTAAAAGCTCAGGCCGGCATTGAGGTAAAGGCTTATCAAATCACACGCCTCAATGGATGTGTGCCATTCTGAGCCTCACCGTGCTTTGTGTTTGTATGTGGTATCCAGGTAAATACAGTCATGGATTCCTATTGTGTGTGTGTGTCTGTGTGTGTCTTGGTCTGCGTGTGCGTGTGTGTGTATGTGTGTGTGTGTCACTGTCCGCGCGTGCGCGTGTGTGTGTGTGTGTGCGTGCATGCGTGGGTGCGTGTCTGTGTGTGTGTGTGTCTGCTTGTGTGTGTGTGTGTGTGTGTGTGTGTGTGTGCGTGCGTGCGTGCGTGCGTGTGTGTGTGTTGCTTTGAGGTGATACAATCTGCCAGGAATGATCAACAGAACCCAGAGGCCGGGTCCATATGCAACCCAAAGGATCAGCCTGTCTCCTGCCCGGCTTGTTTTCTTTGTCATATTGTAAAAATGTATTATGTGGACCGTGTAGATTAGAACCAGGTTTGGGATAATTCTGTCAGAATGAAGTCATCCCTCCTGTTCCCTGTCAGCCTGTGTGTGTGTGTGTGTGTGTGTGTGTGTGTGTGTGTGTGTGTGTGTGTGTGTGTGTGTGTGTGTGTGTGTGTGTGTGTGTGTGTGTGTGTGTGTGTGTGTGTGTGTGTGTGTGTGTGTGTGTGTGTGTGTGCGTGTGGTTTAGAGTTGGGTTGCAGCCTGTTAGGAGCTCCCTTTTAGCCAGACGCTGACTGTCGCATTGACTCCAGTCACCCAGCTCCTCTCTTCACTCGAGTCCTGATGTGTTTCCCTTCAAGCTGTGCAGCCCCGCTCCTCCCCCCCGCGCCCCTTCCCCCCCAATCCCCTATTCCCCCCCCCCCCCCCCCGCTCTCAAACGCTGTATCTTTGAATCCTTTTCTGCCACAATATCTTGATGTCAGCCATGTGTTGTTGGGAGTGATTCATTTGCCCCTCAGGGTGGTTGATGGCTGGATGGATGCACAGTGAGCCAGAACACAGAAAATCACCAACCGCCAGGCACAGACAAGATTCACTCAACTAGCTCATCATGCGTTGGCTCGCGACCGATGAGCACATTGCTTGTGATCCAGCCTGCTCTGTCTCTGCCCATACTTAGCAGTTCTCCTTTTTTTAAACGGTTCACTTTATTCCACCTCGGGTTTAAGCACTTTACGGACGGACGGTCTATAATTCCCTGAGACGTGGAGATATATATATTCTGAGATGGACGTGCCTTGTTCAACATCAGGACACAATTTGCAGATGTGTGTTTGTGTTGGAGCCGTATGGTAAATTGTCCTGGGACACACCCTGTAAATCAATGGAACTGATACTACACTCTGGAAAGTTTACGTTTGCCACTGAAGCACTGATGTGCCCAGTTCTACTACCCTGCTCTAAATAGCCTCTTTAGTACTCATATGACAACATTCACCCACAGCATTTTTTTTTTACATAAACTAGTTGTTGTGGTACGGTACTATACCTCGATATAGTGTCTGATTCAATTCAGAACGTCACATGTAATTTATCACCAAACAATAAGAGGTAAAATTCCCCCACCCGCTTTATTGATGTTCATAGCTGAAAGCGTTCTTGTTTTGACTAAGTGCAAACTACTGCAGACGGAACACACAGAAACACAAGCTCCGCTTTACATTGGCTGGCATATCGCCTCAGGAAATATTTTCAAATACAGACTACACATCTGCTGACTAAACAGTGTGTTCTTGAATGCTGAAATGACAAGTAAACAACAAACCCATAAACAATGGAACCAAAGAGCACGTTCCATCAGGCCTGACTTTCAGTAACACAAGTTCACTTTGGGCAACAACCTTGTTCACTCCAGTGTGTGGCTGTAGCTTAAGAATAGAGCTTCTTTTTTTTTTTTTTTTGGGGGCGGGGTGGGGGGGGGGGGGATTGGGTTGCATGCTGATATAGATGTCATTGGTTCCTAATGATAGTTCTTTTGGTTTGTTAGTTTCTTTAAACCAGAGAACCGGACGTGGAACAGCTGTTGTCAACACACTGTTAAAGTTCCATCGGCAAACAATGATTTGCAGAAGTTACAGGGAACAGGGAAACAGACTCTGTTTGTCTCCTTGTGATAAGGCACAGTTTGCCAGTTCCTTTTAAGAAGGTGTGTAGAAGTGTACTCCTTCCTTCTCACAGAACATGCAACTGAAGTTGTGTAATGGTCAAATGCTATTACTACTTATTCACAGGCTGTGTTTGTTTTTTTGGGGGGGGGGGGTTTGCGTAATGGGAGCTGTGTCATTGTCTTTAACCAGAACTGAGCAGAGGCCTGCCCAGACCAGACATTAACTCATACTTTCACCCCACCTCAGGAGGAAACGCTGGCCGGAAGGGAGCCGTTTCTAATGTCATTTACTCTTTCACAGGCACGATCAGTCTGTGCTCTGTGTAAGCTGTCCTATGATGGATAGCTTGAGAATCACTGTAAATCCAAAGATATAAGATATACCCATGTGTTTGTAAAAACATCTGTACATTTTGCTTATCACTTTATATGTGTAATTATTGTTCAAAGCACAGGCCAAGGCAGTGGGGAACAGAGACAGTTACTGTGTGTGTGTGTGTGTGTGTGTGTGTGTGTGTGTGTGTGTGTGTGTGTGTGTGTGTGTGTGTGTGTGTGTTTGTGCCTGTCTGTGTGTGTGTGTGCGTGCGCACGTTTGCGTGTGTGTGTGTGTGTGTGTGTGTGTGTGTGTGTGTGTGTGTGTGTGTGTGTTTGTGCTGTGTGTGTGTGTGTGTGTGTGTGTGTGTGTGTGTGTGTGTGTGTGTGTGTGTGTGTGTGTGTGAAGGGAAGAGAAGAGAAAAGAGGCTTGAACTGTGTGTCTGCTAAATTTATCATGAGGCCTTTGGGAGCATTGAAATGAGAACAGTGGCCTATTACTGCTAAGAAGGTGTTTTATTGAGAATACGCCGACATGCCACCCTAGGGAGAGTGCTGAGGGGAAGAAGAGTGTGGCCAGACTGGAGACCACTGTCAGGTTGTGGGTACGGGTTTTCTTGTGTGTCTGCTTCTTAGTATATGTGCGCTTGTCTTCTTCTGTGTATGTGTGTGCTTGCATGTATCTTGTGTGTGTGTGTGTGTGTGTGTGTGTGTGTGTGTGTGTGTGTGTGTGTGTGTGTGTGTGTGTGTGTGTGTGTGTGTGTGTGTGTGTGTGTGTGTGTGTGTGTGTGTGTGTGTGTGTGTGTGTGTGTGTGTGTGTGTGTGTGTGTGTGTGTGTGTGTGTGTGTATGCTGGCTGAGTGTGTCAGGTTAAAAAATAAAAGAGCCTTTTCTTCTACTTAATTATTCACCGCGATATGTATTGGAATTGTCACTTCTGACGCTTGAGGTTCTCCCAGTCAATAATTTATATAGGTCAGCCATCTTAGCCAAGCTAGTTGTTAGTTATTAGCAGATGAGAGCGTTGGCTTGTTATTCCGGCTCTCTGTTTATTTGACCAGTGTATTTCTGGACTGGAATGTATTTCATTAACATTCCATCATCCATGTCCAAGCTTTATGGCAGTGGATAATATGAGTTATTATTATTTTTTATGGCTCTGTTATTCTGCGTTGTGTTTATTGTCATGAAATCACCAAAGTGAGGTGTTAATCCAGAGTACATTTGCAAAATTGAAATTGTTAGGAGTTTCACATTTATAGCTCAGTGATGCATTTAAACATGTCAACAGCGTTAGGTGGTGTTTTTGCATATAGATATATATATATTTTTTTTTTTAAATACTTCTAGTAAAGGTGATTATGGAAATATACAACATCAAATATCTTCGTAAACAGCACACCACATTTTAGTGAGGCCTCTGTTCTTTTTTTGGTTTTCTGTTTGGAATCCAAGGCGTCCAGTAGGGGGCATGATGCTGTGTTCCCCTTGCCTCTCCTTGCCTCTCATTCCTCTTGGCGGGTGCTCATGGCAGCTGAAGTGTGAGATGATATCATGACAGCTAAATGTGGTGATTGGGATTTGGGGTTGACTGATACCCAGTAGTAGTTCTAAGTAGAAATGTAAAATGGGTTTATTTAAAAGCAAAATATTGTTTATTAAAAAATAATTGTGCTGATATTTTTGTTTTGGGTTGTTAACTATACACAAAATAGTTTTTGTATAAAGGCAATGTTTAGAGGACTCTATTTCTGAACAGGAGTGTTGCTGTGATAGGGAGCAACTCGTATTGCTAAAACAAATGTGGAAACAACAAACAAACACAGTTCTCAGGGATGTTGTTTAGTCTGGAATTAGATGTTATAACCCCACATGGAAATAAAATAGAAAAACCAAGTCAAACATTAACATTGACTACAAAGAGCCTCGATTGTTTTGGCCGTTTGTTGTTTTCAGAATTTAAAAATGAGGTTTGCTCTTTGTACTGGCACTGTAAACAATTCCATTTAGCAGAACAATAAAGGGCTGATAGCGGGGCCAGTTGCTTTCTTTCTTTTCGCTGGATAGCTGTGTTTACTTATCTGTTGTTTAATTAAAGGGCCTCTTTTCTTTAGGCTCCCATTGTTTCAATCGCATGGCCAGAGCCCAGGCAGAGGTCAAGGGGTTAGCAGCCATCAACTGTGGCTTTTTTCTTTTTTTTTTAAAGGGGCCCCACACAAAGGCATGAATTCACCTGCAAGCCGGCCTGCGGCGCCCCATTGTGTGGCCTATTTGAATTGATTATGTTTAGGGGGTCGGTTGTGATTGGTGGAGAAGGGCGTGGTTGATTGGATAGTTTTGTATCTTGTCAGCCAGGGAGCAACCTTGCGCGTGCAATCTGTCTGTATCCCGAGGAAGGCTAGAGACACAGCACAGCACAGCACAGCAGCCTCCGCCTGCCTGCCTGCCCGCCCGCCCGCCCGCCTCCTGTTCTCTCTCTCTCTCTCTCTCTCGCTCTCGCTCTCTCTCGCTCCTCTCCGCTCCGCTCCACTCCAGTCCGCACGGCCCAGCACTCTGTTTACCCTACCAGCTAAATGGAGTTTGTCAGGTTTGTCAATATGATTGATTCTGCAATTTTGCCAGCTCTCTTGTGTAAAACTTGACAATTTAATTTGACCAGGGAAAAGAAAAGGGGGCTTATAGTGTGTCTATTGTTGATGTTCTATCATTGTAATTGGTTAATTTCATGCAGTTTGTTTAAGAGGAGAACTGATCCAGGATTTAGTGTGCTGGTGAGATACTGATAGAGAGCAGGCTTACTCTCGTGGCAGAAGCATAGCAAGCATGGTTGATTTATATTATACTGATAAATGATCAGCTTTGTTTTGGCGGACTTTTGTGTTCATACAGTATCTGTTGATGGTTTGTAGAGATAGTTTTTCGGTTGCTGAAAGTGAAATTCAACAACTGAACTGTTCAACTGCTTTGCATGTTAGCTGGTAACTTCATTAGGTTACTCTTAACACAAAAATGCATGTTTGTTTTGCTGTGTTTATTCTCATGACAAAGTGTGAACCAGTTGAACAGGACCCGGCGTTGTTTTCAGAAAAAGCAAGGAACATGTTTTTTTCTTTTCCATTTTCTTAGTTGTGAAACTGTACTTTGGATTTTTTTTTATTTTTTTTTTTTTATCCTACTTTTTTATGTATGTCTGGAGTTTCACATTGCTGCATAGTTTACACAGTGCTATGTGTTGTGGTGTCTATTGAGTGTGGCACTCTAGATCAATGCAAGTGCAGTTTAAAAAGATTGCTCGAGACATATTATTTCTTTTGTCAGTTTTGTCAAGTGAGAGACAGAGGGCTGATCGGTTCTCTCCTCCCTCTGTCAGTGTAAATTAAAGGGAAAGGGAGGTACTATTGTAGATTTGACATTGTCACTACCAGCTCATCTTAATAGGGAGACACTATCACTCTGAATATCAGTGCCCAACTATTCATGAAAAGCTTGTTAGTGTGTGTCTGTGTGTTTGTCTCTCTCCCTGTGTGTGTGTGTGTGTGTGTGTGTGTGTGTGTGTGTGTGTGTGTGTGTGTGTGTGTGTGTGTGTGTGTGTGTGTGTGTGTGTGTGTGTGTGTGTGTGTGTGTGTGTGTGTGTGTGCGTTCTGAAGGGGGTGTGGAGTGCAGTTGGGGGTAAAGTTCTGCCTCTGTTCGTTGACTTCTCTTCCTTTGCCTCGTACTAGTTGAACCGTCACCTTTGAGGTGGTAGAAAAAGGACAGAGTTTCACCCTGAGTTTATAATGAAGGTGGAGTCCGCCGAGAACGAAAAGACATCCGCTTCATTTCAACCAAAGATTAGCACACTAGAAAAGACTGCTTTTCCATCCCCCTCACCGTTTGACTTTTCTCTGATTTCGAACTCACCCCTTTCGACTGCAACTTATTAACGGCAGCTTTAGAGTGTGACTTCAGAGGGTGTGAGTGTGTGAGCGTTAAAGAAGTGGGTTAGCGTCGCGGTGACGGGGCAGGAGGGCATGATGGCAGGGGGAGCCGCCGAAGGTTAAGATCAGATGGGAGGCGAGCGAAGCCTAAACAGCCCCGCGTGCGACGTAATGCCGTGCAGCTGCGCCGGGGCTCGCCGTTTGGGAGAGCTGGAGTGCGAGCTGATTGGGTTGACAGTTTGTAATCAAAGTTGATTTATTGTTCATTAGTAGTGCATTAGCCCTTTCAGGCAGGGCCGTTATTTGTGCAGTGGCCTGTCAAGGCGAAGGGCTGCCAGCACCTGTCATTTCTAAACCATGACATAGGCAACAAGATATCAGCCTTGTACCCAGAGTAGGGGGGCACGAGGGGGCAGCCGCCGGAGCACACAGCTCTCGGGGATATCCTTTACAGGGCCAGCCACTGCTTTGTAGTGGAGCAAGCGGGAGGGAGAGGCACATAGTTTAGTGGTGATAGATAAAACCACCAGCTGCTCACTGCTTTGGCTTCCCTAACTGGCCCCACTGTATTTTTTTTATAATTTTTTTTGCATTTTTCTTTACTTCAAAACAGTGTTTTGTTCTGTTTTCAAGGTGGATTACTGTTTAGGGTACATGGTCACACCGAGTGTCTCCGCTGGATATTGGCAGATTAAGTCTGCACCGGCGTTTTGGTGTGTTTTCTCTTCTTTTTTTTTTCAAAAGGCTCAGATAGCAGGTTAACAGTGGAATTACACGGTGTTCAGACAGTGATGTTTTATGACTAACTGATAACTGTCTTTTATTTGCCACTTGCCTCCGGCGTGAACTGTAAATAAAACACAGAGGGAAAAGGTCTACTTTTCATGCCCGTCCTTTGAAAGATACGGTTAAATGGCTTGTGTGTCCTGTGTAGACCGTAATTATAGAATCTCTTCAATTATTCCGGTTTGTGCTTTAAAAACTTTTCATGCCTAGGCTCACCAATAATAGCCAGTGGTTATTTAAATTGTACTTTCATGATTCTTAATTGGTTGCATGGTTTTTGTGACTCACAAAAGACAACAACACAAGAAACACAATTTGTGGCCCCCTTGTCTGCCGTCATGGAAACAAGGATTAGGTTCGTATTGCTGGTGTGCAAAGAATGGAAACAATCTGCATGAAGATGTGTCAGCCATTGTCTTTGGGTGAATTTTCATTTGAAGGGGATTTTAGAGGCTATGATCTTAATTAAATCTCAACCGACTCAAATAAATGCTATGAACGGGCACCCAGTGTTGCGTAACGGTGCTGAGCTGGCACACAATAAATCTTGGTCACAGGGCAGAGGAGTAGGGAGCGTCGGTGTGGTTAGGCAGCATGCTGGGGGCAAGGTGAGCGTCCGGGAATAACACCGTGGTGGTTGGCACGTTGTCACCTCGTATCTTTATGTCATGTCTCAAACTTGTGCAGCAAGTGTCTGCAAATCTACATATCGGGGTGTGGCTTGAAAGGTCAACAAGAGTGACGGTGGGGTGTTGGTGGTGGTTGGGGGGTGGGGGGGGGGGGGGGCGTCGGAGTTTCCCGAGACAGTGGAAATGCAAGAATATATTCTAAGAACGATAAGAGATGTTTTTTCCAAACATTTTGTGTTCAAATATCCTCACTCACTCATTAACATAATTATAAACATGAACATAGTTTATATCACTTATCACATACATACTGTAAATATATAGCAAGTTTTTTTTGTGTTTTTTTTTTTTAAAGTTGTTTTATTAAATATACCACATGATTGTAAACAGCAGATACATTTATGTTGGTATCTTGGTATTATATTGCTTCGCCTCCTGAGGTGTGGGGGTGTGTGTGTGTATGGGTCTCAGATGTAGGGGGCATGCCCTCTGCTCTCCACCCAGCAGTGGGCACCTGCAATGGTGGCCGCCCCGAGTGTGGGAAAGAGCCGTCGCTCGGCAGTTTGCCTGTTATTGTTAGGGTGAAAAACTTGCTCGCTCCGCCGTGTAGTTTGTTTGTTTAAACCCAGCGTTGGCCCAGCTTTGCTGAAAACTTGTTTGTTTGCAGTTTCAAAAAGTTAATTAAAATGCGATCTTGAGTTTTGTTTTTACAGTTGCTGCGTATCGTTTCGACCCCCCCCCTCCCCTTCGGGATATATATTGTGAAAATGTGAATGTGATTATCCTGTTTATCTGAATTGTAAACGTTTTTGAAGCAGCTTGACTGGAGATGACAAAGAAGAATTACAGAGTGCTTAACACAATCAGGATGGGCAGCTCTGTTCGCCTCTGCTCTTTTGTTGTAGCTTTTACAGTCCCTCACTTTTCCATCTAAGATATTATAGTTCATCATATTCACAAATTTGTGTTGGTATATACCAATACATCTCTACATTTTTATTAATTAATATAACATAAATTAATAACGTGTTATTATATATTTTTTATTATTAATTATTGGTATGTGACATTACAATTTAGGGAGGATGCGATTTTTCCATAGAAGGAAAAAACAAAGCGTGATACATTATATTATCCTCTCATCTCTCTGATTTCAATAAACATGAATGAGAGATGAGGAATGAGTCATTTCGCTCTGGTTGAGCGCTAATTACAGCCATGCATCACCCCAGTGCAAATGCATCGCGTGAAATCTTAATTTCGGAGACATATTCATGCTAAAGATCTTTCAAAAGGGAGCGCCCCTACTCTGCCACTGTCTTCGGCCAAGGTAAAGCAACAGCATCAAACACGCTGGCCCCTCTGATCTGTCAAGGGCTTTTCAATTCTATTTGATGCCCTTACAAAACAAGATGACACCAGGGAGCCCCCATAAAAAAATATGATTAATCTTTTTTCTTTTTTTTTCTCTTCTTCTTCCTAACCTGTTCCTTCATGGATAGTTTAATGTCTCCTCAGGTCTCCTTGAAGTTGGCCTTTTTCTTTTCTTTTTCTTTTTTTTTTTACTCTTGCCATTCTCCTTAATTGCCCCAGCCCATAGAGGGGAGGCTAGCCCTGAACCAGCCTTTTCCCCACGCCCACTCACCAGGCTCTGACCTTTGGCTTGTGAGGGGGGGGGGGGCGGGGGGGGGGGGGGGGGGGACTAGGAGAGCGTCTTCATTAGGTCTGAATCGGTGGATTTCCGACATCGTCAGATGTGTGGACCATGTTTCCTCATTAGAATATAATTTACATGTCTGTTCTCAGGGTAGCGATGCACAAAGAGAGATTTGCTTAGTGTCCTTTTCTTTTTTAAATGACCCGCGACAAAAGCGGATGCAGCCTTAAATGAGAAAAGTGTGTGTGCACGCATTTGCCTGAGTGTGTCTGACTGTGTCCGTCTCTTTGTGCGTGAGAGAGCATTCAACACAACTGTATTTGTGTATGCATTGACTTCAAATCCATTTTAGAATGAATAGCACAGTATTAATCTCAGTATGCTTATTTTCGGTCAAACAATTATACAGTGTACTTTTCTCACAAATTATTTGTATTATTAAATAGAATACAACAATTGTTTAGTATACAACTGAATTTAAATAGTATGCATATGTAATGATCAATTATTGAAAAAAAAAAAGATAAATTACAGATCAAATATCCATCCACATCTTTGTAAAAATGTTTTTAGTTCTAGCTTCATTGATAAGTAATGTTAAAAAAATGTTCAAGACGTTTTTTCATCAAGTCCTCACATTTTGACTGTTTGCTCATGGTTTTCGTTGGTACAGCAAGTATCTATCTGTCTGTATCTGTGTTGTGCGTGCTTGTGCGTGTTTGCATGCATGCCTCGTGCAGACAATATGTGTGTATGACCAGCAGACCTGTGCTTGTACAGTATATTGCCTGCAGTCACTATGCAGCTGTGCGAAAATGTTCCAGCAGGTTGAATGTTTCTGTATGCGAGACACCTGGAGAGCACCACACCTTAGTGAAATTCATAAACGTCAGCTATTTCTGGCATGCCCAGAATGTCCTCTTTTTGTTCACCATTGTATGGTGGAAACACATTAGACCCTCCGAGGAGCTCTACTGAGATTAGCCCTGTGTGAGCAGACCACAGGAGTGTCCCCATGCTGTCTTTAAATAGACGTCATTTAGAATCATCCGGAGCCATGATGTTATCCTGAGATAAAGGGCGTGCACCATGTGGGAGTGCTCGACATAGCGGCTGGCGTCGAGTGTTGGTGTTAAACGGGCATGATGCAGTGGCCAAGATGATACTTTTCTGTTTAAGTGCTCCCCCAACCCTTACCCTCAATAGACCCCTGTCTGAGGCTACTTTCCGCTCATTCAACAGAGGATTAAATGCTAGTAGTTACAGTGATCAATAGGTTAAGAAGCGTACAATCCCTCTCCCTGCTAATGACCTCTATAGTAATGGCTAATAAAATGGGGCTGTAATAGGCTGTTGCCTGGGTGCTGTACTGTTGGCAGAAGGGGGTCTAGCTAGGCAATGGCTTACGTGATGCAAACACATGACAAGGAAAGGTGTGAGGCTCTGACGAGCTCTTGCAAAATGTAAAGGTGTAAAAATGAACAAATTGACGGAATGAAATCTAAATCCAAATTTGTGATAGAAATTGTTCGTTATTGAGAGCTTGGAAGGTGTGTAATACTGCTCCGTTAATTGTATTCTGTGCCTCTCTGTTTGGCAGATTGAAAAGTATCAGAAATCAGCGAAGCACTATAAATGATTATTTATAGGATAGTAAATTGTCCTTATTTCCACGACACAATCGTCTAAATAGAGCATGTCAAATGTGGATCAGATTCTTGTTTTAATGCGTGTCGTTAAATGTAAGGTGTCCGAAAGAGGAACATTGTTATTTATCTTTGGTGGGTAATTGTCGGTGGAGCGGAGGCTCTATCTAAAGGCAGGGCTATATCTATCACATCACGTATGGGGGGGGCTCATGCTGTAGCGAGAAGGGCTGCCTGGTTGACCTTCAAAATAGTTCATCAAAATTAGTGATGCCGAGAAAAAAGGACATCAGTGGATAATGACTGTGAAATTAGGAATCGGGGGGGCCGGGGCTATGCAAATGACAGGACGACCCATGTGAAAGAAGTCAAGATGGACGGCGTATTAAGACGTAAAACAAGGGGAGGTGTGTGTGTGTGTGTGTGGGGGGGGGGGGGGGGGGCGGGCGGACGGGGGGGAAAGAAGTATTTGGGGGGGGGGGGGGGGGGGGTTAATACAGCGTTCTCCTCGCCCTCGCGCTGAAAAACGAGAGGTGTGAAGTGTGTTGGTCCTGGGGCTGGAGCCAAGCCTCGTGCGCTCTGCCTGGCGGGACGAGTACGGCGGCGTGGCACCACAGCTCGCCGCACGGTTAAACCGGGGGAGCGTCGGCGCGCTAGTCTGTCCTGTCTGACACCACTGCCCTTTGCTGGCTACGCAGAGTACAAGCTGTTCATTATGGCCCGCTTTGTTTTTGTTTTATGTTGCAATGGGGAGAAATGAATAAGGCAATATGCATGCAGGGAGTGTGTCAGGAGAACCGAGCCTGTGCAGTGGGCCAGGGACTCTAAACAGCTAAATTACATTCAGAAATGCATGAAAATTTCAAAGGGGTGTCATTAGGGATGAGGCCGCAACACAATTTGGGTAACCTTGGTGAAGACAGACTGTCACCCCTAACGTCCGCTCTATCAGCCGGTGACACCGACCTCTGAGATGCGCGGCACAGGTTTAACACACACACACACACACACACACACACACACAAAGCCGCACACAGACGAACATACACGTGTCACCCGCACCAGCCCTGAGACATGTTAACGGTTGCAAATGTGAGTCGCTATCAAGTACGTCCCTGTAGCTGTTTGTCACGGAAATGTCACCGAAAGGAGCTTTTAATGGTATCGCACATCACGGCGGTGAGTGGCAGCATCCAGACACACTCTGAGTCCCCTACGCCGCCGGAGCAATTAAGGCGCCCTGACAACTGTGGGGCTCTCTCAGTGTCATAACAAATCACTGGTTTTGAGGAGTCATGCACTCACTCACACCTTTGTGCGGGGAGTGAGTTAGTTACAGGGGCCCCTGTGTGGCTCCTCCTCCGGGCTCTTTGGTCGGTGTATTAATAGATGGCTGTTGACAAAAGGTCTCGTGATGAAACGGTTCTCACACACAACAACAACACGCGGGCGCACCCTGACGTCCACGGTGTGGCCAAACCATCGGGGGGGGGGGGGCCTGGGGGAGCACGTTGGCCACGCTGCGTTAAGGACCACCTCAGAGAAGTGGCAGCAGCAGTAGATCAGCTAGTTGTCCTGCGTCGTGTGTAGGTGTGTGTGTGTGTAACAAAAAACGGCTTGTCGTGTTGAAGGTCGGGTGGTGATTGAGATAGTCCTACGTGTGTGTATGTGTGTGGGGGGGAGGGTTGTTGTTGTGCTTGTAGTCAGGTGGGCCCTTCTCCTCGTGTCATTGCTCCTCTGGGGTCCGGCACGGTGTCATTAGGGTGGGGGGGGGGGGCTAGCCAAGATGACACTCCAGGAGATCTCTGCGGAGTCAGACAGACACGGGGCAGGGACGGGCCTCTCCGTGCCTGTCTCCGTGGAGTGCTTGTTGGGCTGTGTACAGCCCTGTCAAGTAGCCAGTTACAGCTGAAGTGTTCTTTTTATGTGTAGGCGCGCAGGTTGTTTGTCCTCCTGCGCTTCCTGACTTGACTGGGCAATTATGTACCGTGTATCACAGAAGGTTTTTAAATCAATCCTCTTCTTTTTTTTTTCTCTCTCTCTCTCTCTTTCTTTCTCTCTGTCTCTCTCTCTCTCTCTCTCTCTCTCTCTCTCTCTCTCTCTCTCTCTCTCTCTCTCGCTCTCTCTCTCTCTCTCTCTCTCTCTCTCTCTCTCTCTCTCTCTTTCTCTCTCCCAGGTGCCTGTGTCTGTGGCTATGATGACACCCCAGGTGATCACTCCTCAGCAAATGCAGCAGATCCTCCAGCAGCAGGTCCTGAGCCCTCAGCAGCTTCAGGTGCTGCTCCAACAGCAGCAGGCCCTCATGTTACAGCAGGTAACACACACACACACACACACTCACACACACACACACACACACACACACACACACACACACACACACACACACACACACACACACTCACACACACACACACACACACACACACACACACACACACTCACACACACACACACACACACACTGCGAAACACTCCCAAACACACCTGCAAAAATAAACACGAACCAAGCACATCACAGCACATAAACCATTCATTAACAGTGATATCCCATGAGTACTATTGTCAAGAAAAAATCATCCACCAACATCAGAGAATGTTGAGAATCGGCAGCAGGAGACTCCAATTCCATTTTGTAATGAATGTTCTTAAATCCTGCAACACTCTGTCCCACCCCTCTCCGGCCCGGTAAAGCTGAGGTGTCCCCTGCTTTGTTGTGCCCTCGCTCAGACGATGCGTCCCATGTCTTTGCAGCAGCAACTCCAAGAGTTCTACAAGAAGCAGCAGGAACAGCTTCACCTCCAGCTCCTCCAGCAGCAGCAGCAGCAGCAGCAGCATGGGGGCAGCAAGCAGAGCAAAGAGGTAGGCCGGCGCCGCCACCCTAACCCCACCGCCCTCCTCCGCTCCTTCTTACCCCCCAGACCCAGTCAGCCAAAGCTTGTGCGTGTGCTTCCCACCCCTCACCCATCTGCTCGCAGGCTGGGGCGTGGAGGAGGGAGAGAAGCGTGAGGGAGAATCAAGTGCACTCACGCTTCTGATTAGCATGTCAGAGTTGCGGGGTAAATTCGGGTAATATCTAAATAGACCCGGAATACGGAGTTGTTTTCTCCACAGACATCTCAGCCGTGAAATACATGCCGGGGCAGAATGTTACTTACTTCGATGAACGAGTGTTCTGCCACAAAGGGATGGCCGCTGGTATGAACGTTTTTCTAGGATGCAGAGGAAAGGAAGGGTAGAGAAAGGCAAAATGCGTGGTGTTTCAATCTGTGAAGCTTCCTCAGTAATTAACATGGAAATGGAAGAGAGGGGGAGAGAGAGAGAGAGGCATGTATTTGTGAGATAGAGTATAGAGCACTCCCAGCTTTGTTGGCTATGTCGATTATTATTTTTTTTGCTCCCTCTCTATCCCTTGTCCTCCCTCCAGTTCAGAAGGGTTTGCTCATCAGTGGAAGCTCAAAGCGTGCTAATGAGTTGCGGATACAAGCATCACTCTGGACAAAGAAATTATTATTGTGCGGTCAAAAGAAGTTCAAAGACGTTCAGGGCATTTCGGTCTTTTCCCCCCTCAGAGAGAGATACAGTAGGCTGCATTTGGTGAGGCAGGGGAAAGGGGGAGGGGGGTAGGGGGTGGGGGTGGGGGGGGGGGGGGACACCGGGGAAAGAATATAAATTAAGCCCAATGTTAAAAACACACACATGCATACACACGCTCGGCGCACTGTCGAAGCTGCCGACTTCAAAGTCGCAGCTCTCCTAATTAATGAACTGCGGGCTTCAGTTTGGACAAGTTGTGGTGTGATGCTCCCATAAATCAACATGACAGCACAGCTCCTTGGCCTCAGATAGGGCCTGTCACCAAGTCGCATCAGATGCAAACGCCCGAGGAGCAGGGGAGAAGAAGGGAAGATAGAGAGAAAGAGAAGAGAGGGAGGGTGAGGGGGGGGAGGGGGAGGGGGAGGGTGGGGGGGATACAAGGAGGGGCAATTGATCAACTGAACGGAGCAAGAAGAAGACAAAAAAACGAGCTTTTGAAGCGCATTATGTATGATCACAGGAAATAGATGCAGCCTCGAGAGGCTCTCCTTTTGCCTGGGTGTTGTGTTTTTTTCTTCTCTTCTCTTCTTCTTCTTCTCCTTCTCCTTCTCCCTGGCTCTCTGTCTCTTTCAGTGGCATTTCTAGCAGCAGCCATCAAAAGACAGAATAAGAATTACCCAGTGACTCCCCCGTGGCTGCCAGACAATAACCCCCTGTTGTTGCTTTGTGACTCTTTTATTTTAAAGACATCGAAATTTAGGTTTTTCTTTTTTCTTCTTTTTTTTTTGTATTTTTTTTTTTTCTCCAAAGATCTTTTAACTTTATATTTGAAGCTTGACAATAAAGGCCTGCCAATGCCACTCTTTATCATTTGTCAGGGACTGTATTTTCCTCTCCCTCGTGCCGCTTCGCGTTAACCTCTTATTTGGTCTATCGGGCTGGGCTTTTTAATGTGTCTACATGCTGCGAGCGCACAGGAGCTGCTGTCAGCTGATGAGACCAGAAGAAAGGAATTTGACGGGGGAGAGAGTTAAATTCATTTGCCATTTCTGGGGTCTTTAAGAGCCACCCTATATTTATTTAGGGGGCGCTGATGAAAGCTTTTGTTCCCTGTGAACTCCCACCCCCGTAGCCTTCGCCGCTCTGTCTCAGCCCGTCTGACAGGAGCTCCAGCACACACACACACACACACAGAGAGAGTCACGGAAGACACGAGAAACTTCTCTCACACTGCTAAAGGGGGATGGAAGGAGAGCAAAGAGATCAGAGGAAATCACCGGGCCACCTGTGTCTGTGGAAACCCTCTGCCAGATCTCTCTCATGTCCCCCCCCACTCTCTCTCTCTCTCTCTCTCTCTCTCTCTCTCTCTCTCTCTCTCTCTCTCTCTCTCTCTCTCTCGCTCTCTTTCTCTCGTTTCCCCCAATCTTAAGTTGCCTGGCCGCCTCAAAGGAGCTGCACGTGAAGTCAGTCTCTTCACCGGTTTTGAATATAAATATCAGTCATTAATCCCCCCTCCTTGTCTGGTAGTGGTAATGAGGGACCTCCAGTATAGCTGGGCATTCAAAGCTTTATTTTTAGAGAGCGAGTGTCGGGAGGAGGGGCTGCCGGTTGCGGGGAAGGGGAAGGGGGGGACGGGAAGGGAAGGGAAGGCCGGCAGACCTTTGACAGACAGAGCCGGGGCGGGGCGGAGGTGTAGGAGGGGGGAGGGGGGGCCGTTTTTATCTGGCTGTTTCAGTCGCTTTCAGAGCCGCCAGCCGGTGACCTGACAGCCGCGCTGCGCCGAGACCTTTTTTGTATGCACTCAATTGTGAGAAGTAAACAAAGTGGTGTATCCTGTGTTTGGTAACAGGGTGCGGCGCACTGCTTGGCAGCCCGGCCAAATTTGAATGCCCCCCCTCCCCCCACCCCTCCACTCCCCCCCTTTGGACAATTGGACCTATATATTCCTTTACAGCCCTAATATCCTGCCCTCGGCATGCCTTCCTTGCTTACGTGTTCTAAAATGCACGGCGAGAAGAGCCTCTGCCCCGATGGCTGGCTGTCTGCCGTGTAGCGAGAGTCCATGTTGTGTCTGAGCGGTTTCGAGCGAGGTTAATGAAAGGGTTAAATGTCCCTCCCTCCACACTCTTTGCCCTCTTGTCTAAATACCATCTCCCGTTTGTTTTTATTCCGCTTAAGATTGGGGATATTAGATAATTTCCTCTTATTTGTTGTTCTGACTATGCAGCACTGTAGCCTTTTCCCCCTCCCTCTCTCTCTCTCTCTCTCTCTCTCTCTCTCTCTCTCTCTCTCTCGCTCTCTCTCTCTGTCTCTCTCTCTCTCTCTCTCTCTCTCTCTCTCTCTCTCTCTCTCCTCTCTCTCTCTCTCTCTCTCTCTCTCTCTCTCTCTCTCTCTCTCTCTCTCTCCATTCCTCCTCCTTTCCTCTCCCCCTGTTTTCCTCCTCTGATCCCTCCCTCACCTTTTCCTCCCATGAGGCCTCACACGCTTTTCCCAACCCTTGGGCGAAACTCCCCGCTGTCTGAGTCACGTCAGAAGGATGCCGGGCCGTGGCTTTCCCAGCCGTGCATCTCTTCCCTCGCTCTCGGAGGGGGGGGGGGGGGGGGGGGGGGGGTGCAGCAGCGTCACGGTGGGGGAAGAACAAGACGTCTGCTCTCCGCTCGCTCTATTGTGCCCGACCCCCCCCCTCAGCCCGCCGCACCGGTGGAGAAGGACGCCTCCCGGAGCGCGATGCCATTCCCTCTGAGAGCCCGCGCGGCTGGCTGGCTGGCTGGCTGGCTGGCTGGGCTGCTTGTTAAACACTCTTGCTTTAGTCACACGTTGTTTGCTGAATTATGAATGGGTGTAATTAAAATCCCGTGGCTCTTATTATGAATGATTAACTGTGTTGTTTCATTGTTTGTCATTTGCCTCCCGACTCCTCGTTAATTAAGAGAGAGGAGATGTGGAGGCTATACCTGTCTTTGGTCGGCCCAGAGAAATCCATACGAATCCATGCAGAGACTAAAGAGGGCCGTGTGTGTGTGGATTGGAGTGTTTGAGCGTTTACCGAGTTTAAGCATGTGTGTGTCTCCCCACATATGTTCACACACGGTGATCACATATCACGCCCTCAGCGTATGCACAGTCCACGTTTGTCTGTTAGGTCATATGTGTATCTAACTTTTAAACATAAAATAAGAATGTTTTACCCCAGTTGAAGTTGGGTACAGTGTGTGCTAGACAGAGTTATTGTGGGGATAAATGTGCATGTGTTTGCTCTGGCTCCTATGTATCCTGGAAGTGTGTTTGCTCATGTTGTATATCTGTGTGTGTCTCTCTTTTTTCTGTGTGTATGTGTGCATTTGTTTGTATGCCTGTGTATGTGTGTGTGTGTGTGTGTGTGTGTGTGTGTGCCTGTGTGTGCGTGTGTGTGTTTGCCACCCTCAGCAGCAGGTGTCGGCCCAGCAGTTGGCCTTCCAGCAGCAGCTCCTGCAGGTCCAGCAGCTCCAGCAGCAGCACCTGCTCAACCTCCAGAGGCAAGGGTTGCTCTCCATCCAGCCTGGTCAGGCCGCCCTGCCACTGCACTCCCTGACTCAGGGTGAGTACGGCCCTGCTCCACTCCTTCCACGTGCCAAGGAACTAGTCTGTGTACCACAGGCTACAGCATTCATAGACGATACCTCTCCTGACCCCACTATGTTTGGCCCACGTTGCTTTCTAGTACCAGTTTCTGTTCGCCTTTGTTCAAATGGGCCACTGCAATACACACTGAAAACCCCATGTGATTTCCCCCAATGCCCTGTGAAGCCTGCTAGTGCTGCTGTGTGTAAATCAGCAATTGCACTGCTTTTTCATCATCCAATATTACTGTGGTAATGATGGTGGGCAGCATTAGCCCTGCCTGACTTCTCCTGTTGTGAGTTTAAGTTTCTCCTTTTTTTACATTCTCGGTCAATGAACAAAGAATGTATTTCCCTGCAGTGTGATGGGCATCATTGATAAGTCGAGGCAGTGTCTTAGTCTTGAGAAAGAATGCCTATTGTAGTTTCTTTAACCACCAATGCATTGTGAAATGTTCTGTTTGAGAATAGTGAGTCCAAACTCGTTTTACGCAGGAAGTTTACGTCTTTATTTGTTGTTTAATATTTTCTTAAGGAGTGGCACCGTGACAAAGGCTCCTTCACTGGAAGTTTTTTGGAACATGACATTGACTATTCATTCCAGGCAAAGACAAACAGTTTTGAAATAACAAGATAAGAGCGCTACAAAGGGGAGGGGCTAGGGGGTGCTTAGGTATCGGGCAAACAAAAACAGGCTTCGTACAGTCGTGTTATTGTTTGTACTGTGGAGGGAATCACTCAACCACTAGTAGACGATTGCCATTGGCAAAGGCGTGGAGGCTGTGAGTGCTGTTTTGTGTATGTTGCTGAGTTAGCGTAGGCTCGATATCTGGCAAACACAGTCACACCCCTTGAGTAAAGTGTTGCGCTACACATACGGCAGCATCCTGTACTTAAGTTTTTTTTGCAAAATCCTACAGAACATCCTGTTTGTAGTTTACTTTAATGAAGAAAAAAAGAGACAATGTATGTCACACCACCTGGTGATTACAGCCAGAACATTCACTACGCTCATATCGTTTTCTTTTTCCTATTTATATATATATATATATATATATATATATATATATATATATATTATTTTTTTGTTTTTGTTTTTGTTTTTGTTTTTTGGAATATGTTTTTCTTTCTTTAGAAAGTCAACCATATTCGAGAGGCCATCATTTTTTTTCTGCCATTATTTAGACCAACATCGGAATGAGGAATTGAATCTCAGCAGGCAGTATCGGTTGGTGGGTTCATTTCATTCAGTCAAACCTGGTTAGGCCGCCCTTGGAAACCATCGGTGGTTCACTCTATGTGCACGGCAGCTGTTAAAACACTTACCGTCGGCCCTAGTTTCCCTTCCTATTCCACACATTTTCTGCTTGACTGTTTGAAGTTATTGATGACCTTTTCTGTTTTCCACATCACTGCCCTCTTTCATGCATCGGCAGGCCGGGCCTACAGAGCTGAGATGTAATCTAGAATATTCAGCTCGTAGTTATCACTATTACCAGAAGGAGGAGGCGATCTGTTCCGTTTGGACCCTGGTGATTATGCGTTTTGGACTGGGGCGATTAATTAGCGTGACTTAAATACCGAAGCGTCATCAGAGATCAGAAGTGATTTCTTTATTCTGTCTCTAAATGGAGATGTCAACGCATGATATGTTACAAAAAGGTCAATCTTTGTCTAGATATACAACATGTCTCTCGCCTTTGGTGTTTCCATTGTGTTTTGAATTTACTCATAAATACAAAACGGCAACAACAAAAAAAATCCAGAATATATTTAAATATACAGTACATCTTAAGTGCTAAGAAATACTAAACTTTCATAATGCAGTTTTGTTATTCACTATGGATTTGGTCTCAGGCTTAGGTAGATTGTTGATAGAGGCAGCTTAGCTCAATGTAATTCTCCTGCGCGTACATAACAAAATTATTCTGTCATTACCAAAATGTGATACAAGTAATTGAGTTTAAGCTTGGATAGGGATGTTGCGGTGAAGAACATTTGCTCTCTCAATCTGGACTTTAATTTGTTTCTCTTGCGGTAAATTCTTCTGACATTAATGTTCAAAGTCTTGGAAGCGGTCAGACGATATCTGTTATAAATTACAACAATGTGTTTGGGGAGGATATCACTCCCATAAATATAAATTTGATCCAGCGCCCCCTTCCCCTTCACACCCCCAAAAAACCTCTCCTCTTGACCTGATCAGAGTGAATGAAAAGGCAGCTTTACTCTCCCAGGTGCTGCTGCCAGGTGTGTGTATGTGTGTCTGTGTCTGCCACAGCACTCGCCCCCTTTCTCCGCCTGTCGTGATTGGCTAAATGGTTTTTGCATGGCCCGCTAACCTCACCGGGCCTTGCTGTAATACACTGAGCTCCGCTGGCCGGAGACCATCCGTTAAGCTGTCCGGGAGGGGGCAACGGGACAGTGACAAGACAAATTTGTGTGTAACATGAAAGCAACGAATGTGGCGAGCCGTGAAGCGTTCTTGGCGCGGCGGCACGTCGGGGACCGCGGTGGGTAATACGACCGCCGTGGCAGTGATTGATCGGCCCAGCCGTGTGCCACTGGTAATGGCCGCTTCAGCATTAGGACGGGACATATTTTAGGCCTAAGGGGGTGCATATCAGCGGGCCAGTGATTACAGGAACACAAACAGGGGTGTAGCCGAGGTCCCCGCCGATGGAACAATAAACTAATAGTGGTGTCACCGTCGCCCCACGGTACCAGCGCTGTGTGGGAGAAGTAACAGCCCGCTTTAAAGAGCCAGGAGCGCTGGGGCCATTTTTTATATGCTGGATGATGGCCTGCAACTGATGTCATTATGAACCTTAGATCAACGTTCTGCTTGCTTGAACATGGTCACCTGGGTACAGGGGGACAAGGACGGGAAAAGGTTGAAGAGCTCGGCCTGTCTGCGTGCCAGAGCTACCTGCAGTGGTCAAATTGAGTTGGGGAGCCGGTGATCCATCAAGTGTCCCAACAACATACATTTTTTAAAGTGCTTGTCTGTGTTTGCCCGCCATAATGACCGGAGTAGTTGTGTTGAGAAATGGAGAAAAGGAAACATAAACCAATCTGGCATTTAAAAAATGGACATGCCGCGGCTTCACAAAAAACAGGGATTTACAGATCAGTGTCGTTATGTCTACTGCTGTAATCAGATAGGGACCTCTCTATAAAGGATGAGATGCAGTTTAACCAAACATGTAATGTAGTGCTCCGCTAGACATTTATGTAATGATATTTCATTGTCCTTTATACGGAAACGGTGAGCCATAGCCACACCTAGGGTTTAAAAGCATGGAATAAGGTTAGGGTTAGGAGGTGTAGGGAGGCAGGGAGGAAGAAAGAGAGCAATAAAACCAGAGGGCTAGATCCGGAAAGAGACAGCTTGGTCCCACTCCGTTACCCCTCTCATCAGATGAGTCTATCCGCCGTGGTTTCATCCGAGTAAACAGTGGTGCCGGGGTCACCAGGACTGCTGGGTAATTGAGGCGATACGGGCCGCCCTGTCAGGCACACGGGCTAAAAATACATCGCCCACTGTCACTAGGCACCAAGTGGGGGGAAAATGATTGTTCCCGCTGTCGAAGCACAGGACACTCGCTTCGCCAGTGACCTTCCCCTTCCAAACCCTGACCATCATGGAAACTTTCTGTTCAAGGATCCCTTACGCTGCCAAAACAACAATGGACACCGACAAAAAAAAATACACTGAACTACAACACCCAGTAGGGACGGTCTGCTCATTTAACACAACTGGCCACATTTGGCGTGAGTGGCCTGCTGTGGACGTGTGCCCCCTAGTAAAGCCCGCCAAAGGAGAGATGGAAGAGAAGGCGGTCAGGGGACGCAGTAGGGGGGGGGTTTTACTGTTAGAATGAGGAAAGACACTCCTTGGAACGTGGAAAGGTTATTGATTTGTCCTGCAATCATTTCCTGCTCTTTGATATGCAAACGATCTAGGGTGAGTTTACAGCAATCCTATCAGACTCATTTCACAGTCCTTAGCCCCTACTTCTCTCGGGAGTCCTTCGCCTCATTAGGCCAATGTTCTCCATTACCAGCGTAATTAAAATCTTTAGTAGCTTATCAAATTAAAAATATTTTTGCTGATCGTATTGAGATCTTCACCTCACAGTTATTTGCCACAACAGGAATAAATTAAGACTAAGCATTTTGCACAATGCATTACAATCTGGGTGCTTGAAGGGAGCACTTCTGGTATCTATAGAGCTAGCGATTAGAAATTGGAGAGAGAGAGAGGGGGGGGGGGGGGGGTATAAGCCCATTGAGATAAGCATGTGCAAATCATCTTTCATTTGCCTTTGCTCATTTTGAGAATGGAATTAATTAATTGTAATGTTAAACGAGAGGTCTAGCCCAGCAGCCAGCGGTTTAATTCAGCACATATCCAAAGGCTTCTTTCACTATATATAAAACATGGGACTTATTTAAGACAGATCTGAATACCCAATACAAATTTGCATACATTCCAATTTTGGTCCGTTGAATACGCAATTAAAAATATGGGCTATCCCAATACATTTGACTAACAATACAAATGGCTGGAGAACGTGCGCCTTTGGGGAAGAATCTTATTTTTTGTATTATCTGATTTGGCCTCATTTATGTCAAAAGGAAAGCTGGCCTCTCCTGCATGGTAACAGACACACTGTAAATGGACACATATACAGACACTGTGGTGCAAACAAAGGCTCAGTACTGCCAGACATGGAGACTAGGGTGTACAAACACAGTATTATCCTTCCTCATCCCCAATCTGGCCTTGGATGTCAGAAGCGCTGTCACTCAAGAACAGAGGAAAGCACGCTCCCTGGATGAGTTTCCAACACAGGAAAATGCCTTCTGTCTTCAAGGGATTTCTTTTTTCTTTTCCTCTTTCTTTTCTTTTTTTTTTCTTTTCAAAGAGCGATGTGAGCTGCAGTGTGCTTGACTTGTTAAATGAGGTTTAAGTCTTCTGTGTCAATTGGAGGCGGTGCAGAGCTTTAAGTATTTTGCACATTAATGCGCTTTTGAGAATATTACCCCAGGGTACTGTTTCTCGAGAAGGTATGGGGTGGGGTGTCTTATTCTCGCGCTGCATTGCTATTGTAAACTTTTTGTGTGTGTGTGTGTGTGTGTGTGTGTGTCCCCCCCTCTGTTGCTGGAGAAAATTATGGTGATTATTCAGATTTCATGCCTTGTCTGGATGTTAATTATTTACTGTGGGCATGAAATGTGCGTGAATGCCATGGATTTGTGTATACAATCACGCTTCAGATCACAGGGAGAAGGGGGGGAGGGGGGAGCAAGTGCTCGCCATGTATTACCCTGTAGTGGAATATTTTCTAATTAATACTCTGCTTTGTTTACAGACCCCTTTGATTTAATTAGGTGACGAAGAGAGTTGGATTAGCTCTTAATTGATTTAATTATCCAATTTGTTTGTTGCAGGCATGATTCCAGCGGAGCTGCAGCAACTGTGGAAGGAAGTGTCCAACGCCAAGGAGGAGAACCACGGTAGTAACAACGGCCACCACCGGGGCCTGGACCTGTCCTCTCCGGCGCCGCCGCCACCCAAGAACCCACTCCTCAACCAGAACTCCTCCACCAACGGCCAGTACATGAGCCACAAGAGAGACACGTGAGTCCCTCTTTAGTTTCCTCCCCCCCCCCCCCCCCCCCCACACACACACACACACACACACACTACCCTCCCTCTCTCTCCCCTACCCCCCCCCCCCCTCTCTCTGCTTTCAAAACCAACCCCTGACCACAATAGCTCTATCTAGGAGTAGACAGGGAATATGCTGATGTAATCGGGCACAGTGGCGAGGTGCCCACATTCTGGCCTCTTTCTGCATACCCAGTATACACACATCCCACATTTTCATCAAAAATCACAAACTCATTAGTTGTGACATACCTTTTACTGTCATTTTTGACTAAAGCAAACAGGAGGCCTACATAGTCCTAATTTAAAATTGCAATTCCTAATAGGGACTGGGTTGATAGACATGTCCCCATAGGGCTTTGCCCACAGATGAATATTAATTTATAGTTTGTAAGTACCTTAATATTTTTCATTAAAACACTGAGGCGTTTTCTGTGTGTGTCTAAATCCAGCTGGGAATTCCGTGTGAGCACCTGGGAGTGAGGGAGTGATATGGAGGAAAGATTGCCGTAGTGGGAATGGGATCAGAACACTATTAATTAGGGGGTCAAGGGTCTGTTTTTTTTCTGTTGCACTTAGGAAACAAACAGCTGTGACTTTCGATGCATTTTATTCGGAGAAATTTAATTTACTAATGCCTCTTCAACAATGGAATAAAACACACTGTAATGATTTGCGTGAAAACACCCGTTGTTGATCTTGAAGTACTAAAGCCTTTTAAGGCAAAAAAATTATTATGATATTACTATGATAATAGTAATTATAAGTATAATACTACTACTTATAATATTATATAAATAATACTAAAAGTATAATATGTATATATATATAATATGTATATATATATATATATATATATATATATATATATATATATATTATATATATATATATATATATATATATTAAATAAACATTTGCTACTAAATGCAGAACAGAGTGATTCACAAATTTAGAAGGATTTCTGAAAGCCACAAATTTTAGTTAAATTGTTTTAAAATGTAAAACAATGTGTTTTGAGACCTTAAACAAACTGCCTTTTATAAATACCCTCATATGACGTTTGTGGATTTTCAAAAAAGCTGCCGAAGCCCAGTGCCTGTGTCTTTAACGAAATAATTAATTTGGCAAACGACACGTTTACTTGTTTTCTTGCACTGAGGCCTGATCTTTGAACTACCATCGAGCAGCCTCCAGGCGCCATGAGCTCACCGCATAACATCTGACTTGTGTTTCCGTGATCAAAACCTGTGTCATTATGAAAGCAACGCAGATAAAAAAAAACATTTTTTAGCACTTGAAACCATCCAGCCTTGGTAGCCGACGAGGGGTTCACACAAGACGCCAGAGCAGAGACACACAAGACGGCAGACGTCTCACTGACTGACAAATTGGGACACTTAGACTTGAGCCAACAAAAGATGCAAATGCAAAGGCTTTAGTGATCCAGTATCATCTTTCCTTTAAACTGTATGTATTCACACAGTATGTCTAGCCATATTACCTGCATCGGATACTGACTGTAGGTTGATCCTCTTTTCTTGGTTTTACAGTCAAGAAACGACGTACCAGACACACGCACACACACACACACCCACACACACCTTATGCGCGAGCTGCAGAGACACCATCCCTAGTTGCCAGCTGACAGGATCCAGGGGCTGCGGTTGCTCATCCTGCCTGGCTCTGGCTCTGGTGGCAGTGTGGCTGAAGGCTAATGGGAGGGGAGGGTGATATCGACACGCTCGCTCCGTCACGCGTCCTCCGATGGGAACAAACATGGGAGAGCCTCGTCGGGGAAGAGGGGAACAACAAGTCTCCGCTGAGGGCTCCATGAAACATCGGAGGAGACGTGTGCGAGAGCGGGCCCCCCTCCGCCCGGCGCTCGCTGTCAGAGATTAAAGAAGACGTCAACAGCAGTTTAACACACGCTCCAGTGAGGAAGGCAATCTGGGGTGGAATATTCACCCAGTATCTTAGATCTGTCAGAAAGCCAAGCAGGTGATCCCCCCCCCCCCCCTCCCTCATCCACTCCACACGCTGGGTAAGCACCTCAAAAGTTTTTTTGTACCACGAATTTGAGCAAATTACGGAAAAAAAAATAACGAACTCAAAACATTTTCCATTCCAACATTATTAAGCGCTGGGTGATACCAATTTAGATTCACACAACCAGTAATCCTTCCTCGTGTTAATTTTCACATGCCTAAAATCATGGAACCATCGGGATGATTATTCCTCTCTTTTGATGATACAGACTCAATGCTAATCAGAATCCTTGGGTAGAAAAAAATTTAATATTATTAAAGATGATTATTCCATGCAAGACTATGAGAAAAGCGTCTGTGTTCTAATCCAGGGATTTGAATAATCAGGTTGGAGATAATGGGTTGGGCCGGGCCATGGCGTAAATAGAGAGCATCCACTCATCCCACAGCTGAACTTAATGAACTTTTAATTGATGCGGTTTTGCCAGTCCTTTTGTCATGCAACAGAAACAAGGCTCTCTGCTGATGGACCTGTTTTCCCGGCTGGCCTCAGATTGGTTTACATCAGGCCCTAAGTACCATGTAGTTAGTTTCATGTGTCATATAAAATCTGCCCAGGCACAGCGACGCCTGCAACTAAAACCTTAAGTGCATCCACAGGCATCGTTCGTCGGCTTGCACTTCCGTCTTAAGGAAGGAGGAGAAATTCAATCACTGCCGGCCCGACACACACCGAGACGAGGCACGCGCTTCTGCTTTTAGCTAGCTGCCTTCAAAGAGCCCTCACTCACACAGTGGCAGGTCGGACAGCGCTGCTGTTTGTCCACCTCTCTGTCTTCAGTCAGCTAGCCTGTCTGTCTGTCTGTCTGTCTGTCTGTCTGTCTGTCTGTCTGTCCGTCTGTCCGTCTGTCCGTCTGTCAGTGGTCTCCTGGCCTTAGCGTGGGGCGTGTAGAGACAAAAGCCCCTGGTGATCCAGCTCCTCTTTGTTCACTGACTTGCTTATTTAAATAAAATGCTTACGATCTGTATCTGACATCAATTCCCACTTGGAGCGTGCGCTCATTGTGCGGCGGAGAGAGAGAGCGGCGTACAGCATTTGTCCCACTTCCTTCCCGGCAACCATCATCAGCAAGCACAGCTCAGGGACTGAAGCCGAGCAATCTGTTAAGGAGATAAATAATCTGATTTGGCACGACACTCCCCTCTCGCTTGCCTTTCATTTGTCTTACACCAGGAAAATGATAATTAAATCATTTAAGTTTGTAAACCCTCGAGTGACGGAGAGGCTCAGGGATGGAATTGAGGTCTGGAGAGCTCTGGGAGGCCACAGAGGCATAGGCTGACATCGATACGGACGGTGGAAAAAAAACAGATAGTGTTGTGACTGGCTTCACACATCACGGCCAGACTTTGACCCGGCGTGGTGGACATCAATCTTCTCTGCTTTAAGGGTAGAAGCGGACTGTCGTGTGGACGATCCGATAGATCACGCCTCGTTTATGGCCCCGAAGCACCGTACCATGGAACGGCACTGTAGTATCGCATTCACTTACAGCCAGCTCCCAGCTGCCGCAGCTGTCTCTTCCCCGCGGATTTCTCCTTTTGTTTTGTTTGCGTGTACCAGTGAACAGAGCGCCACGTCACACAGGCTCGTTCCACGTTCCGTCTAGGTAGAGGCACTTCTGTGTTCCCTCTCCTCCGAAGGAAGCGGACGACACGGTTTCCCTCATTGCTGTTAAGAGATCATTAGAATCTCTCCTTGTCGTCCCTCTCCCCCTGGGCCGTCTGACAATAATAGCATTCTGACATATCTGCCGAGGGTACGAGTCAAATTTTACACAACGACAGGATCTGAGGTGTTTTTTTTATCCTCTTACCTCTGAGTGAGAACGAGGTCATATTCGGGAGGGGAAAATCCTGATCGCTTGCTCTTCTCCTTACATTAGTAACTCATTTGGTGTAAATTCTGTCATTTACCACTGTTTAGTCGCATGGCGTTTAAAAGGGCTTTTTTGCTGCCGCCAGCCTTTCAGAAAACTGTGTGCTCATTAAATACCAGCACACTCTAGAATTCAATATCTTATTAATACACAATTAACCAACAGACCTGCTTAGAAAGAATTTAAAAAGAGATCCCTCTAAATTAAAAATCATCTGTACATTCACTAGACTACATATGTTCTTGTTAGAAAACTCATTATGTTTGATCTTCTGCCATCGATGTATTAGCTATATCAAGGTAGGTCTGAATTTGTATGCGTAAATCATAATTTAATTTAAAAAATATTTTAATACTTTTAAGAGAGAAACAACTACTAACCACATTCATGCATGCTTGACTGTCTCCTAATTGCAATGCAATTATCACATGTTATGAACAATGTGAACTCTTAAGCAACTAATTATAATAGTAGACAACCTATGACGACCCTTACATTTTTCTACTTGAGGTACAGCTTTACTAACATCAATACAAATTAGATTTTTATCTGAACATTGGCTCATTTAATCCTCAAAATTGGCACAGCACAATTAGATTAATTTCTTTTTTCTTTTTTTTTCTTCTTCGAACTCCCCCAAAAAAATTTTCCATTAATTCACGGCAGATGGATGCTCCGGATTGGTTAAACAAAGCTTGAGTTTTTTCAACCGTCTGCGGGAAAAGAAGGGGGAAAAGAAGGACAGATAATATCCATATGAATCAAACAATAGTGGTTACAGGGAGTCCCACATGACTGCACAGTCGGGTTTGTGTATAATGAATCTCTCCTTGTCCTGGAGAATGGGCCATTACATAAGCCCCCCTCTTAGTGGAGGAGGAGCGGGGATGTGCTACACAGCCACCAGAAGCCCAGGTGCCAGCGATGTAGGCCAGTCCCCTAGGCTCTTGTAGCTGAGAGTTGTGTGACTTGTACAGTGCCTGTGTCCATATGGCCGTCTGTCTCGCTGCAGTCGACAAAGCGCAGGCCTCCTCCCTCTCCCTCCCGCTCTCTCTCTCTCTCTCTCTCTCTCTCTCTCTCTCTCTCTCTCTCTCTCTCTCTCTCTCTCTCTCTCTCTCTCTCTCTCTCTCTCTCTCTCTCTCTCTCTCTCTCTCTCTCTCTCTCCCTGTCTTTCTCTCTCTCCCACTGCAGTGCCCTGTTAGTGGTTATCTCCATGCTCCATGCCATATGGAACATGTTGGAGAGTTTGTATTTCGGGGACGCTTGCTGGTGCTTAAGAATGATTGTGCAGAGCCGTGAGCCCTCGTCAGATGTGTGCCCAGGGTCAGTGGATAAATTGATACCAGGCAGGCAGGGGTGATAACTGTTTGCTGCGTGGCGGCAGGCCGCTCCATGGATTCGGGAGGAGGGGGGGGGGGGATTTCCTGTCGTGGGGCTAGTGTGGTCCTCCAGGTGGGCTCTGGGATGCACGTCCACTTTTTAAGGTTGGAGAGCCAGCAACGTCCGAGGGGAAACCCCCCCCCCAGCCGCCCGGATCAAAGTGGCCTGCTACTGGTATCGGTGGCACCACATAATTACATATTGATCGGGTGCCACTCACGCGAGGGCCGCCCCGATGAGAGTCCCCACCTCTGACTGTGGAGCAGGCAGGGAGCACAGCCCTCCACTGACCTCACACGGGCCAAAGGGCACAGATCATCTTTTAGCCTGCTCCTTCAAGTGGCGACAACACACACACACACACACACACACACACACACACACAGGGCTCAACAGAAGCGCCTCTACCAACATACACAACCTATAACTATGTCCTTACTGTCTAATTAAAACAATGTAGTGTGTCCCTCTAATGGTTGCCCCTCCTGGTGATGACGTATGCGTGTATTGATGTTGTGTGCCACTGGGTGTGCTCTTTCCCTTCAGATCATCACTAGACGACCACTCTCCTCACAGTCACCCCCTCTACGGACATGGCGTGTGCAAGTGGCCGGGGTGTGAGGCCGTGTTCGAGGACTTCCAGTCATTCCTCAAGTAAGTGTGGCGGGAGCTTAGCCTTCTTTTCCTGCGTCTTCTCTGCGACCTCTGACTCCCCCCGCCCCTCCTCCATTGTGTCTCTCGTCCTGGCTGGATTGCGGCTCATTTCCCCTGGGTCTCCGACGCGCGCACTCCAGGCACACCTGCTTGTTATTCCTGAGTGTGGGTGCTGGGGGGGGCATCTACATTGTGCCGCGGGGCCCCCACGCTGCCACACCGCCGGGGTGGGGTCTCTCGTGGCCCCCGCGGGGGGCCTCTAATTCCTGTGATAAGTGTCGTTCCCATGGTGACGGGGGCCGTTTTTCCCAAACAAACAACGGGAGGATGTTTATCTGTGTGGCAGCCGACACTCAGGGCGCCCGGCATGTTTACCCTTGTCACCGGACAGGGGGATTGGTGTGTGTGCCTTGGCCGTGCCTCTCTCAGCTCTTTTCTGTCTCTCGCTCAGTGGTCTGTTTGTCTTTCTCCCGAGCCTTCCCTCTTTGACTTCTTTGACTCTCTGCTGCTGCTGCTGCCTGCCATTGTCGTGTTTGCTCAAAAAAGACACGCCACTCTTTGTGCGGGGGGGAGAAAAAAAAGCTAACCTCAAGCAAACTCCAACTTAAAAAGCACAACTCTACCAGATTGTGTCGTTGTAGAAATCGGCCTCAATATTAAAATTTATATCGGAGTCAATTCCCTGACCCGAGTGGCTGATCCTGTCCGGCCTCAGCCAGGCCTTTTGGTTTGCCTGTGCGACTGCCTGTCTCAGCCAGCCCCTGGTTTGCTAATCAGCCTTGTGTACAGTGTTCTCTGGGTAAGCCAACACATAACAGCGCCATGGCGACGGAGAGGATGAAAACATCTGTGCTTGTGGCAGCAGATCAATGGCTCTCTGTCGCCCCGGATTAGTCGCACTTTAAACAAGATATGACACAATTCCATTATCCGGGGGCCCAAACTAAAACAAGGCCTCGGTGCACACAGAGGTCCCTGACAGTCACAGGAGAGATAGGTGGACAACAGTGCATCGCAGATCCGCGGGACGCTTTCGCGGTCTTCCTCAGCGGATTCTCTGGCTAAGACCTATTTTTCCAAAGAAACTACGTGAACCGGCCAACCACTTTAAGATAAGTGTTCATGGAAAAGTGTACTTAAATGTTTACTGAACTACAAGGCCCTTTTTTTGAAGTTCAAGTACTGAAAAACTCCACCGCGAAATGTTTGGTACACTTTAGTACAGAAATGGAACTCATTTTGACTGTTTAGAATACATTTTCCCCCAAGTCGTTCGGCTTCTCATTAAAGATTAGAAAACAGATAGCGTTTTCCCACTCACATTTTAGCGTGGGGAGTGTCCCTTTCAATCCATCACTATTTATTGTATTCTGACATTGACTCACACTTTGTTTATAAAGGAGGGGAATTGAATTCTGTTCGTCTGGTAAAGCTCTCTCTAAAAAAAGGTCTCTAAGTGCACTCTGTTCTGTTTTTACAAGTGTTTTTATCATGGCAACATATTGTTTACTTTAGTTGCCTGCCTAAACTGCTTGGAACATGTTAAGAAAACATTTGGAGAGAGTCTCCACAAAGCCGCCTTTGTTTAACAGTGGGCAAAAAGTGTGAGCAGCTCACCAAGGTGTTAACTTTCAGACGCTTAAGCACTTCCACATGAGACCAAAAGACTGATCCTACGGACCTCTGAGAAAGCTCACTAATAAAAAACGAATAAATAAAGCATAATAGGTTTGGTAGAAATTGCTTAGGGTGGATTGATGCGTTTGAAAATGAAGGGGCCGAGACATATCGTAGATAGTGTATGTTTTTGTGTGTGCAGGTGTGTGTGTGTGTGTGTGTGTGTGTGTGTGTGTGTTAAAGAGAGGGAGAGACACAGGGAAAGTGAAAAAGAGAACGAATGTGTGTTTGCGTCCGTGTGTGCAGTCAGAGACATTGCGTACTATGGAACAGAGAGAGAAAGGTGAGGAGGAGTCTTAACGTCAACCAGATTTCAACTCTGCATGCCAACAGCAACAAGTAACACAGGACTGAAATGTTGTTTTAAACTGTGTGCATATTTATTCTATCTTTGAAAGAAAACATTACATACCTACATGTACTATCTTAATAAATAAAAAGTTCCAAATCCTATTCCTGTTTCCCATTGGTTGCAGACAGAGGGTGGAGTTCAGTTCACAGCAGAGCACAACCTTTTTATTAGGGTCAAGCACCCTTTCTTAGTGTCCGTTCAAAGGTCAAAGCCAGTGAAACCCTGCACTGCCCTCTAGTGCTGCTGTACCCTCTGTCTACGGAACTCATACCTCTACACATCCCAAAGCTTCCAAGAATCACGTCCCGAGATACATTCTTAAATTAGACGTCAGTGTAGCTGATGATATCGTATTTATAGAGAAGCAGAATGAGTGCATGAAGAATCAGTGTGAAAGTAAAAATTCTGAGAATAGACTTTTGTAATTTATTTCCCTATATGTATTTTCAATCAAGTCTCACTTTTCAAGAACTAAATTGATACAAGGGCTTTTCATGTATAAAGAATAACCAGGATAAATGTGCCGGAAGGTGTGGGTCCAGTCTATATCATTTAAAATGTTAAAAGCCACAAACCTGAAGACACTCTAAATTGTATGTGGAAAGCTGAGTGTTTAAAGAATGCCCATTTAGCTTGTTTTGTTGTGGCAATTTACATTAAGGACTGTCATTCTGCCAGAAAGCTTTTAGAATCTGCTGTATTTGAGGTCCAGAAAGTGACACATGCCAGCGCTCATAGTCTCTTCCGATGTCAATTCCCTGTTTCCCTAGCTCCTCGTGTCCAGACGCTCTTCTCAGGGCTGCATTAGGGGCCATTTGAATATTTCATTTCCTATTAATTATGCACTGTGACTCTCCATGTCATTAAAAGAAAAAAAGTCTAATGTAACAAAGGATGAAAAGAAGGGGGGAGGGGGGGGGGGGCACGGCTGCCGTGAACAGAGGAATTCCAAAGCTCATCACGTAGGCTTCTCTTCATTGAAAAATGCAGTCTGTGCCAGTTAAATTGAATTTGAAATGTCTGTACCTATTATTTTTTTTCTTTGAAATTTAGTAAGATGTTCTGAAATGTTTACCGGTTTCATTTTCCTGCCCACTTAATTAAAAGGCCTTTTATTCAGTTCAGACAAATGTAAAATCCAGAGTGGACCAAATTGATTTCAGCAAGGGTTATTGTCCACGCTTTCTTTGGCCGTGCCATTTTTAATTTGATTTTTCTTTTCTTTTCCTAAAAGTAATTAACTTCAAATACTGAATGTATGTCACAGTCTCGTAAAAAAAATTAGTATCCAAATATGCAATATAAATATCATCGGGGCATCTGAAAAAAAGATGGGCATTTTTTTATAATGATTTAAATCATCTTCAAGGTTGAAAATGGCCCTGCTAAACAGAAGCCTTCACATTTATGCGGAACACCACCCATTTCACACCCCCTCGCATACATCTGTTTTGTGTGTGTGTATGGTTGGTTTTTAATGCGCAAACGTGTTGCCTGTATATTTGCCCCACACCCACAGTGCCAGGGAGCCATCAGATTTATCGGGCCGTCATATCAGTGTGTTCTGCCACTTCTTCAGGCCCTCTCAGGTCTGGCTACTTTTGATTTGCAGGAAATGACAGAAAAAAAAGTGTATTGGAGAAGGCAGGCACGTCGCACACCATTCCTCCCTCTGTCGGCGCCACCGTGCGCGCACAGAGGCATGCCTGGTGACAGTGACCTACATGGTCACCGAAGATGTGATATAATTTATGATATATATAATATATTGGATCCATTAGCGAGCATAATGAAGTAGTGAAATGAAAGGGTATTTGTGAAATCAGTTCAAACATCCTGCTCGGATTATGATTAAATGATTAATGAAATGCCCCTGCATAAGCATTTTCAAACAGTAATTCATGCGAAGGCTGATAAAAATCCTCCAATCATATTTCCTTCACTCGTGAACCTTATCTCCACCATTTTATATAAATCACGGGGAAAAACCTGTCTTCTGCCGACAAGCTACTTATTTAGATTAGTCATAAACGTGCGGGAAAAGGGAACATCTTTGCGGTTTAAAATTATCATGCATAATTATATTCATAATTCAAGTTTGTGATGGATTCCATCTTTTTTTCTTTCTTTCTTGTTGTCTTTTTCCTTCTCTTCTGGCTTCGTTTCCTTTTCTCTTAATCTTGATGACATAATTAACTGTAAAAGCCGCCAAAATAAGGGAACTCATTTTAGCTAATGTCCTTTCCTGCAAAAATGTTAATTAATTTACAGGTTATGCAGATTATGTTTAGAAAATATCTTGTCATATTTTGGCATTTTTTTTATACTTTAGTGCATTATAAACTATTTACCCATCATTAGTACAGAAGTCATGTAGACGTGCCTTATTTGTGTGTGGTATCTCTGTTCTGTGTAAGAGTTCTGCTGTTTGGATTGTTTTTCATTTGTCCTTTTGTTTTCTCAGGCATCTTAACAATGAGCATGGCCTTGACGACAGAAGCACAGCCCAGTGTCGAGTGCAAATGCAGGTCGTACAACAGCTGGAGCTGCAGGTATTGTCTTCCCATTAGTTTTTTACCTAAACATACGTGGGGCTTTTTTTGGAGGACACGTCCTGCCTTGGATAAAGCCTTCGATGTCTGCCAGATACATACAAAAGGGTCACACATGGAAAGGGTCGGGAGGGGTTGGGGGGTGCAAGAATGAAATAATTTTTTCGACATTTGTGAGTAACCAGTCGTTAAAAATGTGTTATGCATGCATGACAGCCAGGCAAAGATATATGAAGGGCCGGGGGCTAAGTAGAGAAGATAATTACATTTTGAATTTTTACTGGGTTTTAAAGTTATTTATGACTTTTAACTGTTTGGCACCAACAATAAACCACTGGGCGAGATGCCTTGGCAGCATCTAGAATGGCCACCCTCAATGTCGACTGGGTTTATTGAACGGAAAAGTTAGCACACTCTACAGTAGAAAACAGAGGTTGTCTTTTTTTTCATATGTGTTAGTAATCAGAGACTTAAAGGCAGCTCTTCTTTCTGCAGTTTAACATGCACTATGTGTTGAAGGACCCTGAATGCATATGTTCATCATGCACTTGTAGAGAAAGAAATGTACCATGCACTTAAAGAGAAAGGCATGTCTCGGAGTATATCAATTACTAAAGGTTAGATAGGGCCTGTGAGTGGGTGTGAATGTGTAGGGGGTGAGAACTCTTTCTGACAAGTGGTTTCTATTAACATATCGCAAAATGTTGATTATTTTAGTTGAACTAAACACTCAATGTAAAATCCGAAATTAGTGGTATTTTCAATTTATTAGTGACCACTACAGTTACTTAGAAGACCTAACGAAGAGCACATTTAATAAACTACAGATTTCATGCAGTATTCACTTACAATACCCAGATTAGTGGGACAACCTTTCAGTGTAAATGTAATGGGGAATTGATTAAGATTACCTAGCAATCGAGGTTTACATAACTGTAACCTTCAACAATGAGGTTATAAGTTCAGCTGCTTAAACATTAAACCCTACCGCCGCCCTATTATTTCCGCTTCAGCTGTGTGTCATCCAACGGGACTCCAAAGAGTAAGAGTTTATCAGACACACACTTCCTCCCGCATGCGGCATGTCTCCATAACACGAGCTGGCAGTTGAGACAGTGCTGAGGTTTAGACAGGTACTGTAAGAGAGTTCAGGGCTGCGACTAGCGTTGTATTCTAACCTTCAAACGTTCTAGTCTCCGTCTAGTCTAGTTGACATCAAGGTAGTCCATAAATTACTTATTTTAGTTAAGAAATAAAGAGTAATCAGAAAGAAATACCCATATAATACTTTTTTTTTTAAATGCCATGTTTTCCTGCTCATTACAGCTAGCGAAAGACAAAGAGCGTCTGCAAGCCATGATGACGCACCTCCACGTCAAGTCATCGGAGCCCAAAGCCGCCCCACAGCCAGTGAGTAGCAGCTCTGTCATATGTCTGTCTCCTGCCTTCCCTCGGCCTAATTGACACGTGTATTCATTAATGCATTGCTCCATCTCTTTATGTATCTGCTAAACAACAGCAGCTGCTCACTCGAGAAGGGCTGTAAATATTGTTTTGTTCACATCTGTTGACGTCCGACGTTCAATTTGGTCACAGTGATAGACTGCACACCCTGCAACAGCCCTTGGCCCCGTGGCTCCAACTGTATTATCTTCACTATTTGTTTAATATTTTTTCGGGAGGTGATGGGGGGGGGGGGGGCGGGATTTGGTCAAAGGATCAAACTCGATTTCCACCGATTTGAGGTAAATATGAATCTTCTTCGATTCATTATCTGCCCGCCACATCCTCTGAGATCGGGCCTATCACTCTTAATATGTGTCACGTCACAAAGCATGCTGCTTAATAATCCTCTGATAGGGTACCTCTTAACATATGGCGTCGGAGTGCGAACGATATTTTGTCATCTTTAAGAAGGGGCCCCATTACCATATTTCAGTCATTGTATGGCAGTTCATTCTGGCTGGCGAATGAAAGCACCTTGGTGTTATGGGGATGGATTTGGAATGAATCAGAGACACACACACACACACACACACACACACACACACACACACAACATACACATGCAGGCACGCACAGATTGTATGCGTACAGCCACGTCACATTGTGCGGCCTCTATCAAGTATTTACAGCCGGGAGTGGGGCTTGCGACGGCCCGAAGCTGCGCGCCTCGCACGCCACAGCCAGTCAACACAAAGCGCCCGGGGATGTTGAGTGACAATAGGCTGCCTGTTGGAGCCGGGGCCTCTGTGACACACACCGATTGTGTAGATTAGAGCGCTGAACTAGGGGGCTGACACTGGGACATTTGTATATGAAAAGTGGTTGGGGTGGCAGATAACATCTCAGGCAGATAGGACTTCTCCTCTCCCCGGAGCCTGGGAGAATGCATGTGGCAGGGGCTCGGCGTTAACCCTCTCGCAAGGGGAACCGGCCCTGCCTTTATTCAAATAAATAGACTCCCATTATGTCGGAGCACCGCAGCGCACGCTGTTCGTTGCTATGATATGCTATGATAAATATGTCTGCCATTTGCCAGGTCAGCGGGAGGATTACAAAGGTCAGAACCCTTAGCCCCTACGCAAGCCTCCGTCAAATGGAGGCATAAAAGGTGCCAACTCCCAAAAAAATACTCTACACAGCAAGAGAAAGGCCCCACTGTTATCCAGGCGTTTATTTGAGAAACAATCACAATGTCTGCGTGTGCACTGTAGTTAAACTGAGCAACGTTTTTGAACTCTGTTGTACAAAGAATAAGAGCAAAGTGGGAGAGTGTTAATGCACAGTACAGCCTTGATCAAATGATTGAACTGCTTTACAGTTTTCTTTTATTCCTAAGTAAAGGCAAACAAACTTATATAGTGCTTGCACAGTGTCAACAGAATTCAATTATTTCATTTGAGCCTGCTGCTGCGGAGAAAAACAGATCAAAACCAAATGCAGCACATTAACTCTGTGTGCGTGTGCGTGTGTGTGTGTGTGTGTGTGTGTGTGTGTGTGTGTGTGTGTGTGTGTGTGTGTGTGTGTGTGAGAGAGTGTGTGTGTGCGTGTGCGTGTGCGTGTGTGTGTGTGTGGGTGTCTGTGTCTGTGTGTATTTGTGTTTGTCTCTGTGTGGGTGGGTACTGTATGTGTGGGAGGGTGTCTGTACCCGTTGTCACTAAGCATTCTTGTCAGAAATCTGACCTTTTACGCAGTACATAATTAAGGAGGGACTTTTTGTTTATTTTCTTTAGCAGCTTGGCGACTCAAAGCCAGTATAATTAGATCACCAATTACCATTTAATTAATTTCTGTCTGAAGTCTCATTTGGTCTCTGGACTGGAGTGAGCCCAAATGGCGAGGCAAACAAAGGCGAGGCTATTACCAGCCTGTCTGCTCCATTGTTAAGGCCGCTCCATGTTTATGGACAGGGAATATGGATGAAACGTGAAACAAAGCCGGCTAATCCACAGAAACAGAAGTCATTGCCGTGGTCGTTCCTTTTGATAGCATTGTGTCAGAAATACACAAACCGAGTGTGATTTATTTGGGTCTCTCACTGTTATTGAAC
This sequence comes from Galaxias olidus, assembly GCA_026901105.3. Classification (NCBI taxonomy): domain Eukaryota; kingdom Metazoa; phylum Chordata; class Actinopteri; order Galaxiiformes; family Galaxiidae; genus Galaxias; species Galaxias olidus. Next base: position 40,709 of record JAPMUY010000110.1, on the reverse strand, counting down.
TGTTAGTGTTAGTGCAGTGTACATTTGTGTCCCAATAGCCATTCAAATTATTTGTGCATATTCTGCCAAAAGCCGTATTTCAGGCTCTCAATTAATTATGAAGAGGCATTGCATGCATTAGTAACACTGTGTCTGTTTAAACTAAGAAACTGGGATAAAAAATGTTCTGCGAATTTTCACCTAATTTCACCAAGTCAAAATGCAGATGAATACAAAAACTGGAATACAATTAATTCTCAAAGAATCTGTTGGCTACTGACCTTGTTAATTCAATGCCATGTCAAGGATGAATTTAGCATTGATGCCAGCCCCAGATTTCTTTATTATATACCTGTCTATCAAGAAGGCCATGGGGATGGTAATGACTGTTAATAGGGATTTGGTAATTGGCTGGTCGAGGAGGATTTATGTGGTTGGGCGGGAGGGGGGGCGGGGGGGTTGAGATGTTAAACACTGTCTGCTTGCTTTCACCTGCGTGGCCCTCGCCGCACTGACACCCCCATCGCCATTATCAGCACACACAAAAATTACACATCTGATACCTCGAAAGCAATTGACAGCCCTGACATTTCATTAATTTGTTAGCACAATTCACAAATGATGGCCAGAGTGGAGACGCATGAGTCCCGCTGTCTGTCTCTCTGTCTCCTGCTTTTTTCTCCTTCTGTGTACCCCCCCCCCATGCTTCCATTCCTAGCAGTCTGAAGTCATGTTTAATTTGGAAAGTGGCCTCCTTCGGCAAATTAGCAATTAGAACAATTTTGTGGGAATATGTATATGTGTCATTAGTTTTCCTCCAAATTAATAGCTGGAGCAGGGGGTCAGGCTTGAAATTTCCACTTGACTGCTGCTCCAGTGTGGCGGCTTGGCACTGTTTTGAGCCTTCACAGCTGCTGGAAGCCATGCTATACGTTTTGTAGCGCTCGCCCTAATTAGTTTACCTTGTAGCTATTATTACTAATATTCTGCCTCCCCTCACCCTATCCATCCATATCCCTACCCTCGGCAAGTAAAGCAACCCCTCTCGTACGAACCCTCAACAAAGAAAGAAATATTGGAGCCATTTTACCAGGCCCGGCCTAGCCCTGTTGATGGGGGTCACTTGGATACAGTGTTTAATCATCAGATCACCTCCATAAGCAGCTCCTAATTAGAGTCTTCACAATACAATTTCAGCTTGTAATTAGTCCAGATTGGCCACTACCTCTGGCTTCCTTATTAGTGGGCTGCTCAGCGGTAGGTGAGAATCACGCCGTCATTTGTCAGGACTGTTAGGACCGCTCCCCCCCCCACACACACACACACTTCCGCCTCACTGCTTGACACATGGCCCAGCCAAACGGGGTGGGTGTAAGGGATATTGGGTGTCCAACTAAAGGTTGGTGAGGGTAAAAAAAAAAGAAAGAGACTTGGTAGCTGGACCGTCAGAGTAAAAGAGGGAGGGTGAAGGAGAGGGAGAAAGAGGTGGGGTCGTTTTCGAGAAACGTTTAGCGAACGTTCACGGATCATCTCAGGGGTTGCCTGCAATTAGAGCTGTGATCTGCATAGTCAATGAGGCATCTGAGACACTGGGCTAATTAGCTAACGGAGCTCCTCTCCCTGTTTTCTTTTTGTTTTTCTTTCTTTTTGTGTCTGTTTGCTTTGGCTTCGTCTTCCTCCCTCAGCTCAACCTGGTGTCCAGCGTCACCTTGTCCAAGACTGCCCCCGCCAATTCCCCTCCCCTGAGCCTGCCCCGGACCCCCACGTCGCCGGCGGCCCCCCTCACGCCGCTGTCCCAGACCCACTCCGTCATCACCGCAAACAGCCTGCACGGCGTGGGCCCCATGCGCCGGCGCTATTCCGACAAGTACAACATGCCCATCTCTCCAGGTACGACCTGACAACAAACAACCTGCGCACACTGTCCCCAGAATGCACTGCACAACTCCAAAGCGCACTGCCTCTCAGTTGTTCGGCATGTTTAAACTGCAGGTGTCATTTGGTTGTGTTCTTCCCCATATTCAGATATTGTCCAGAACAAGGAGTTTTACCAGAACGCGGAAGTAAGACCACCATTCACGTACGCATCGCTAATAAGACAGGTAAGGATTCGGTGGGTGTGTTTCTGCATATGTATGTGTGTGTGTGTGTGGGGGGGGGGGGGGGGGGACGCCTGCTCTCTGAGCGCCGAACTCACAAAGCATTTAATCTGTTACTTAAAGAATCAGGTGTTTAATGTGCTTCACTGAGTCCAGTCGTAATAGGAAACACAGCATATCAATATTCAGCCTGGACACAAACTGCTTATTTTCCCCCCTTTTTTCCCTCCTAGTCCTTGTTAAATTTCAAATACAATTTAGAAGAGCGGTTGAAGATTAACCATCTGCAAATGAGTGCAAGAATGCGCACAGGACTCCAAAAACGGCCATATATAACAATTGCTTTTGATTAAGTATTACATTGGATGTGATTATTACGAAATTCATTTCACACAACAGTAGGGATGAACCTGTTTTAAGATGGCCAGGCAATTATCGCTGGCCCACAGTAATCTGTGATCTCAGGAATTAATCTCAGCTAGGCATAATTGCCGCCCGGTAATCTGCCTGAGAAATGTTTTTGCTTGCCCTTCATTTACACTGACAATAGAATATATTCAAATCTGCAGATTTCAATGAGGAATGGGACGAGGCCCATAAATAGAGAAGGAGTAGACGTCACACGGACAGTTGCTTCTCTTGTATATTGTCAAGAGTGCACACACACTCACACACACACACACACACACACACACACACACACACACACACACACACACACACACACACACAAAGATGCAAAAACCTGAATGCCACATGCGATTAATTAATTAAATTAAATTAAGGGATTGAAATGTAAAAATACATGTCTTGTCTCTTTCTTTCATCCAGGGAATCCTTGAATCGCCAGAAAAGCAGCTAACACTAAATGAAATCTACAACTGGTTCACACGGATGTTTGCGTATTTCAGACGCAACGCAGCGACGTGGAAGGTAAAATCCCCCCTTCTTTCTCCCCCTTCTGCAGAGCCTTAACGCAAGGGTATTTTTAACGACAGCCAATAGTTTGAACTCCTGAAATTAGCCTGTTACAGATTCCTAACTTTGGTCCCCTGATTTTATACAAATACATCCCTGCTTAAAACAAACACAGCAACCTCAGAGCTAAAATGATGGCGGTAAAAAAAGTGCATTCTTGTTATTCAACCGCTAGCTAATATTGGGAGAATATTTGGTGGTGGGTGGCATGTTTCTGCTGCCAGGCACTCCTGGCTGAGACCGTCCACCACCTCCCAGTCTGAGAGCACCTTCCTTTCCACTGGGCCACACACGAAGGCCCGGAAAAAGAGAGGTGGAGATAGAGGCAGGAGTTAGAAAGAAAGGAGTTAAGAGAGGGAGGACATAAGTAAAGAAAAGAAGGAGAGGAGCAAGCGATGAGGGCACTGAAGGCGAGCCTCACTGGGCCGAGTCTGTGGTGTGTCCCAGTGCAGCTGTGAGTGAGTCCTCCTCCTCCTCCCCCAGCCCTCTAACTACCTGCACCGCTGGCCGCTGACAGCCCTTCCATAGGGGCACACTGCTGTTGTGAACACCACAATCCCACATGGAGGCACACAGGCACACACACACACACAGACACACACACACACACACACACACACACACACACACACACGCACACACACATCTACTTTAAACACTGAATTATAGAGCTCACGTAACAGGGATGATACATGGACAGTCCCATCGCATGCCTCAGTGATACTTTTATTTACAATAAGTAGCCCACATGTTCTAAAAAAAATGAACCGTTAACAGTCAGGGCATTTAGATCATCGGCTACTTCCTTTTGTGTTTAGTTGTTCCTGTCAAGTAGCCTTTCTCAATGGTTATATATTTATTCATTGTACACTTTGGATGTAGGTAGATCTCCGTGAAACCATCATAAATAACTGTGAATTGCAGTGTGCGAGCGATACTGTTTGAAAAGATTTAATTGAAATGAAAATACATTGCCATAGTAACTGGACAATATTTATGCAACGTTAGTCATATGATCCCTCAAGGCAATTTACTGCTAATCCATCACAGGCTGATCTAGTAACGAGCAGGTTCTAAATGTCTCTTCTTGAAATGGAATGTTCTGATTTTTGTCATCACGTAATTTTTTTCTGTGCTGACATAGCTATATCTCTCTCTTTTTTACACCAACTGCAGAACGCAGTCCGGCATAATCTTAGTCTTCACAAGTGTTTTGTGCGAGTAGAAAACGTAAAAGGTGCTGTGTGGACAGTAGACGAACAAGAGTTCCAAAAGAGACGGCCTCAAAAGATCAGTGGGTAGGTCTGGCCTGACTGTCTCAAGTGTTGACTGATGGGGAAGAGACTGCTGCTCCATCTCATTGTCTGTGTGCCACGATGCCCAAAGTCCCCGCTTGCTTTTGCTCTGCCCCCCCACCCCCACCCCACCCACCCACCCACCCCACTGCCCCCCCCACCCCCCCCACCCACCACCCCCTCCCCATTCTTTCAGAGCTGTGGCTCGTGGTGATGCGCCATAACCCACGTTGGCTTGTGCTTATTTTTTTTTTTTTATTTTGATCCTTGAACTTTCACTCCACTCTGTCTGTCTGTCTGTCTGTCTGTCTGTCTCTCTGTCTGTCTGTCTGTCTGTCTGTCTGTCTGCGGTGCGTGTCTCGTCCGTCCTCTGTCCTGTTGATCACTGCATCTGCATCCCGTCGTCCCGTTGGCTTGCTTCCAGGGTGCCATTCGCACCAACCTTTCCCTGCATAAGTGCTTTGTGAGAGTAGAGGATGAGTTTGGGTCCTTTTGGACCGTTGATGATGAGGAGTTTAAGCGTGGCCGCCACGTGCAGCGGGGCCGTCCTCGGAAAAACGCCGCTGATGAGAACTTTGACGAGCTACAGTAAGCACTTCCGCCCGTCTGCTCCCTGGCCCCCCCAAACTCCCTGCCCACACCCCTACCCCCCCACCACCCTCCCTGCCACCCGCATGCTCTGCTGCTGTGTTCCCATCATGCATCTCTGTGTGTAGCTGCTCCTCATACATCTTGCTTTCATATGATCTGCCTCCATCAACCATTCTTCCTTCCAATGGAATCTAAAGTGATTGTGTGATTTTGTCATGCGTTAAAGCAGCTTACCAAGACGTGTTGACGTAATATCTATATGCTATATCTAATATTACAACACCAGTAAATGTACTTAGAAATGGGTGTTATAGAATGCTAAGTGCATTGATTTGATGAAATAAGATCCTGTATCATAGGTGAAACGTGAGTCCTAAAGGTAGTAATGTAATTTCTCTTTCTGATGGTGGTGTGGTGTCGGCAGAAGTCCGAGCCTAGTGAAGAACATCCAGACCAGCTTGGGCTACGGCCCGGCCCTCTCCGCTGCCTTTCAGGTAAATACGCAGCCTACCCTAGCCTAAACACCTTCCACCGCCCACTCTCCAGAGAAAGAATGCCAGGAAATAATAAACATCACTCTGTCTCCACCTCATACAGTACAGCCTGGTCACTTTGTGTTTCTGAGATGTACGGGTAGCGTGATGGGAGAGGGGGGGAAAAGGTGCTGACAGCTCTCTTCCGCTTCACATTTAACGGCCGCGCTCGCTTTTTCAGGCTTCGATGGCAGAAAACAACATACCTCTATACACTACTGCTTCCATTGGAAGTCCCACCCTCCACTCCCTGGCCCACGCCATCCGAGAGGAGATGAATGGAGCGATGGACCATGGAAACAGCAACGGCAGTGACAGCAGCCCGGGACGCTCCCCCTTGCCAGCTATGTGAGTGGCACGCCGCGGCACAGTCGAGTTCACTCTTAAAATGTCTTTTAAAGTTTTCAGCTAAAAAAAATATATAAAAATGTCCACCCGAAATGCCCTGAAAGAGTTGATGTGATCGTTAAATATGATGGTAACATTTCATGGAGAGAATGAAGAAGAGTGGCGAATACAGAGTGAGAGTTGATGTTGCAGTGGTTACTTGAAGGAGTGCAGGGCCAGCACTGTGGCTGACCTGTCTGTAGAAAGGAAACTCCACCTTCTGGAAGGTTCCAAAGTCAGGCCCGTTGGAAAGAAAAGGCTGGATGGAGCCCCTCTGTTAGTTTAACTTCCAGTTTACGAACGTTGTTTTATTGCAGTTCAAAAAATTTGCCCTGCCGTCTGCCGGGACCCAGCATAATCACTGCTCCAATTTGTTGAAATATTTACAAAATGTCAGTACGCAGAGTGACAAAACTGCTGCTTCTGCCACACTGAAAGATAAGTCGCGAAACCCTCCGGGCTGGTGGAAGAAAAACAATACAAAACGTAATTAGTCTGGAAGACGTGATCCAAGATCCACATGCAGAAAAGCTGTGGTCGGCCTGGAAACCGCAGCTCCCTATTCACTTGTTGCATAGGAGTGTCTGCTAAGTTGTTTGAAGCCTAAAATAATACAGTGCAGGCGGCATTGTTTCCAGATGTGGGCCAGCGCACCAGTGTGTACAGCCAGTTTGGGTTTGGGGATGGCCCCCTCGAAACATCCGAACTGCGAGGAAATTCTGTCTGAAAACCGAAAGGTGCCGTAACGAGCTGGTGGGCCAAATGGGGCAGGGTGCCATCGCTAATCACTGTGAACATAGCTCTGGGCATGGCTGGGGAACAGGAAAGGCAGCGGCAGGATGGGTGTGCTTCTGGCCCAAAGGCTGCCTGCGTCTGCCTCTTTTTTTTGTCTTCAGGCTGATAGAACCACAACTTTCTGTTTTACCATTATGTAGATAAATCCTTGTGAAAGTACAAAATGTGTTAGATCTGTTCTCATTTGTGTGGAACGTATGGTTTTATTCACATTTTAGTAGAGTAAACTAAAGCCGCATGCCTAGGATTGCAAGAGAGGACGAGCCTCTGTAATGGTGTAGAAAGTGTGTCGACTGTACGAGTGTGACTCCCTCCCTTTCCCTCCCACACAGACAGACAGACAGACAGACAGACAGACAGACAGACAGACAGACAGACAGACAGACAGGGTACACGACTGTGGGCTCCCATACTGCCTGTGTGCGGACTGGTGAGGAAGTAGCTAACAACGCCACATGTGTGTACCACATGTGGCAGCAGCACACTGCTCGTAACGCCATAAGGAAGCCGTGGCTGTCCTTCTTTTTTTTTTTTTACAGCCAGAGTCTTAACAGATACCCAGAGCATGCTAATTACGAGCAGAGTGTAGGATCAGCACGCCGTTCAATAGCATAATAATAACAATTTCATGTTTGCCCCGCAGCCAGCAGAGGAGACCTGAGGCGGTGTGCCTAGTGGAGTTGCTTTGATCTGAAGCCCGCTAGGACAAAAAAGGCTGACTTTACTTTCCCCGCCTCTTTTATAATTCACACCAAAACATGTCAGCTCATTAGCATAGGGGCGTGTCCGTCACCGTGGCCGCGGCTCACATGAATAAATCAAAGCGACGCCGGCGCACGGCGACAGAGAGCGCGACGTCGACCCTGGTCGCCGTTCTAAACGAGCCCAGCGCCTTGTGCCACCCCTATTCAAACCCAGCAGCACTGCCCACTCTGGCACCGCAGGTTAGGATGGGAAATGTCCAGCAGCTGCTCTGAGTGTTTTGTCCCCCCCCCCCCCCCCCACTCCATCGCCTCTCTCTGCCACAGCAAGCATCCCCCCCCCCCCCACCGCCCCCCCCACCCCGTGCTTTATTCCCGGGGCTGTTTCTGTAATGAGAAATTTGGCAGATCTCATCTCTTTAGAGCCTCCTTTGCCCAGGCTGTGGGCAGGGTCTCATGTTTTTGCCTTGTTTACAAGTGACAGCGTTATTATTCTCGTAAGGGCTCCGTTTCTTATCGCGGTGTTGTGCAGAGTGCGCCTCTCCTGCCAGAGCTTTTCTTCCCTTATTGACAGTCGGTTGAAAATATGCATTAATTCTGGAGTTTAGAGCGCGCATGGCGGTGTCTGGTCGCTGTGTTTGCTTGAAGTTGATTAATGATAGAAGCCGGCGCGGGGTCGTCCTCTGGAGACCCGCCTCGCAGGTTGTGCATGTTAACGAGCGGGAAAAGGGGGAACACACAGCGAGCGAGCCACTGATCCACCGCCACCAGGAGGCTGACAACAGCCCACTCACTCCGCAGAGTCCATTCTCTCCTCTCCTCCTCTCACGTTGTTAATCTTCCTCATTTATCAATTCTAAGTGAATACCCTGTTGTCAACTGTTATGAAAATAAAAGCCCGCAGGTTTCCGGGGATGGGAATACCTCAAAAGAAAGGCTGAAGTTACAGTCAGTGCCAGTGAGGCCCCAACTGAGATTCATTAAAGCCAGACATTTGTTATTGTTACTCGTTTTTCTCTTTTCTCACTGAATCAATACTCACACGTCTCTATTTTAGGAGAGTGTGAAAGGCTCTGAACAAGGGTTTAAGAAAATGAAAGATCAGAGTAACTGGAACATCCGGTTTGTGCTTTCTTTTTCCGACAGGCATCACATTAAGGAGGAACCACTGGACCCCGAGGACAACGAGGGCCCCCTCTCCCTGGTGACGACAGCCAACCACAGTCCAGATTTTGATCACCACAGAGATTACGACGATGACCAAGGACATGAGGACATGATGTAAGGCCATTTGTCCCCGGGCGTCTCTCTCTCTCTCTTTCTCTCAGAGACAAAAATGAACCTGGCTCATCTGGGAAATGGATGGAACAGCTCCACAGATACCCTACCAACACAGACTGCAGTCTCAGCCTGCTGGTGACAGCTATCAAATGTTTCCGATTGACTTGTAGTGCCATCACAATACATAGTGGAAAAAAAAACACAACAAAAAAAAAAAGTCCCATTTGGGAGAATCTTTGATTTATTTCTACTTTTGATTTAACGAACTTCTATAGTAAAACAAACGTAATTTCTACTCGACATGCGTTGGAAGGACATGTTTGGTACTGGGGACTTGCTCTTGGTCAGCGTGGACAATTACAGGCCAGAATGGTCAGGGACCCGCAGTGTGCAGGAAAACAAGCTGCATGCAGACCACTCAACCACACTGAGTGTGGACTGTCATGGGGGGCATTATCCCCCATATTCTCTCTCTCTCTCTCTCTCTCCCTTTATCTCTCTCTCTCACACACACATTTGGCCACAAACATGAGACTGACGCGATATTTAATATACACTGTGTGTGTGTGTATATTCGTGAAGACTTTGTTCATTGTCACTGCCTTCAAAATAATGGTTTGCTTCAATCTAGGGTGGGAGGGATGCTTTTAGGGTGTGTGTTTTGATGGTGAGGGGCTATGAAATATCAATGTATTTGTCTTTTCATCATCCATTGCTGTTGTTGATGTTGCATCTTTTCTTTTCTTTAACTGATCAGACCTCATGCCCATGCTGTGGCGATTCTGTATGGTCAGCACATGAATGTTATGATTTCCTTTTCATGTTGTTTCATTTTTTTTCTTTTCTTTTCTATATTCACGTGAAGCAGAATGTCAAATACCAAGTAGTATTTTTCTGTCATTTATTCCACATGCTTCAGAATGCCACCTCCCAGATATGTAGCCCAATGCCCCCATCCCCTCGCTCATGAAGTCCATCTGCAATGCACTACTCGTAATGAAGGCTCCACGCATCAATGAAGTTTATTTTAAGAGCAGAATGAATGACAGAGAAATCATGCAGGTTATGATTTATCCTTATCAAATTATTCTTTAACGCAGCCCTTCACAGCAAAGCATGTTAGCTGCAACCAAATTTTCGATAATTTACAAGCTCCAGTTTGAAAAGAAAATGAAAATGTCAGGTATGCAGTGCAAAGATAATGTTCTAGACCAACGTATTCTGATTCCTGAAAACAACTGTCATTGTCGAGCAAATGTGTCTAGTTTTCCACGCTGTTATTTGCATTCTTAGAAAATATCAAAGGTTATTCCCTATATGTGTTTTTCCATAGTCACGTCCAGTCAGCAAGTCACAATAACTTGCGTTATAATAACGCGTAATAATAACTACACATTGAAATAAATCCTATGTAGGAAACCCAGAAATTGCAATAAGACCTGACCATTATGCATTCCAATATTTAGCAGCCGTCATCCTGTTAGTCTGTGGTTGGAGTAAAGTTCGTAAAGTAGCTCCAGTGTTTTAACAGGTCCATGTAGTATGGCGTTAGGAGGAAACTACGCATAGCTTTGTCCCAGGTTTGATTTATTGTAAGACTTACAACCATCACCTTTATGACAACAAGCAACCACTGCATTTTTGTATTTATTATTATTATTATTATGTTTTATTTGACTTTGTGTTTCTTTTTTATTTGAGTATCTTGTTCTGTGACTACCAAAGATAAACTACAAAGTTAAACAATGTTCTCTGTTCCATGCAATAGCAGATAAGGCCAAATATCAATCCTTCATTCTCTCCCATTGGATATGATAGGATCTTTAGATGGAGACGAGTCTCAGCTGTGTCAAGAAAATAGCCGATTTATCACAGAGGATGCTCCTCAAACTGTTTGACTGTCACTCGCTTTAAGCCAAAGGGATCTCGTGAAGAGTACAGTTAAAACTGCAAGACCTTGCAGTGACCAAAACTGAGAGGGAGATGCGCAGTCAAACTGAAATTATGACCAAATTAGGGGAGCATCGTCTTAGGCCAATAAGAAGGAAGAGTAGCAGAGCATGAGGCTTAGTTTTCTGTGCCACATAAAGAGTCCCAAAAAAAAGGTTATGGCGCAATATAACAATAATTACAATGATAAAGTTTTAACAGTAGGCACTCGAGGGTTGCAGAGAACAATGTGAAAAAGGATTCTGTACTTCAACTGGACCACACAACGATATAACGTTTTGTTCATTTTCTTTCCTTTATGCATTTGTATCCTTTGAAATGATTGTATGCCACTTCTAGGGAGTCCTCGTATCCTGACAGGACTCCACTGATCTTTGTTAACAATGGCAAAGCTTTATGATTGTGTTTAGTTTCTGTCAACTTATTACTTTTTTATATTAAAAAAACAAACACTCCTGTCAACTAATAAGCTGGGTACAAGGTACTTTATGGCCGTTATTTAAAAAAAAAAAAAAAAAAAAAACAATCACCATTAATTTCTAATAGACGTAAAGGACAGTCTTTAATTTTCAGAAGATGTATTCGATATCCTGGCAGCTGTGGGATGGGTCAGTAACAGCCAGACTGGGATCGTGAGAACAAGCCAAGCTCATCCAAACCCAGTCTATGGCTGGTTTGCTTGGTATTCTTAAAGGGGAAAAAGCTGGTAGATTAGAGCCTTCTCAGCATGTGTAGCTTGACATTACTAAAGATAACAGCATGAGAAAACTGTTAGGACACATACCTCAGTTCAAACCTATAGGGAATGATTAAATTAAAAGAAACAAAAAAAAAAACATTTCACTCACTTGCACTTAGTTGTATGTCTTGCATGTGTAGTCTAAAACTGTAGAGAGAAAAAATATTATAAAAACAAATAAATAAAGGAGAAAAAAAAAAAGATTATGAAATTAGAGCTTGTTTATCTTCGGGGTCTCACATGCTTTTTTGCTAAACCAATCCAAACCTCAGGCTTTTTTCCTTACGTTGTCACCCAACTTTAGTGGGCTCCATTGATTTTGCCACAGTCTGTTCTTGGATATACTACTCGGTCATTAGGTGGGCTTCAGTAATAGGTTCTACATACAGTTCATGTATAGCCTCTGTCCTTGTCCCTTTTCCTTCCTTTCTTTTTTTTCAAAGATCAAAAACACTTATGTTATTATGTTTGCATTGTTGCAACTGCTTTGTATTAACTATGAAATATCTATGGAAAAAAGAACCTGCTGTATGTATCGGAATATCAAACTGTGCGGCAAATGTATTTTACTTAGTAATCCTTGCTTTAAAAAAGTCATCCATGCAGACATCTGGGTGAGCTGGGCTGGTAGGCTGAGGGATTATCCCCGATTTTGGATTTTAAACTGTTAAATAGAAAACAGACTTTTCTCTGTTATCATGTACCTAAGCATTTTGTACAGAGTTTTTCCTCTTTGTGTTAAGCTGTTTTTGATACTTCCTTTTGATGGTCCAACCACTGCCTTCTGTGGCTATATATGTTAAAGATTACTGCTCAGAGAAAAGGGCAGACTGTTGTATTTCCTCTACTGGATAAAGATAGTGTCTTGCATGGTTAATTCCAGGGTCGCAGATATGGGAAATATGGATGGTTGTCAGTCGTCATAATATAAGGGTGTATCAATCTAATGATATTTTATATGTAACAAATAGGAAAAAGGAGAAAAATATGCAGTGCCAAGATGTAAAGAATATTGTTCAATGTTTTTTTCAGATGAATCCATTCATTCATTCACAATCCCATGAATCATAAGATTTGTCCTCCTTAATCCTTGTTGTTTTCTAGGTAAAATTAGACTGCTTTTTAGTTATATATCTATATTTTCTATCTCAGCTGTTTGGAAATCTGTTTATTTTTTAATGATAAGTCAAACCAAGCACAGCAGGAAGTTAGTAATATATTAAGGGAAAGGTAAAAAGTTGGTTGAGACTCAGATGGTTGTGTTCCTCCGAACAGCAGAAGCAACCTTCCAGTGCTCTGAAGGCTGAGAAAAGACTCTCCAATAAGACATTGGGGGGACTTGCAAAATGGCCAGGGTTGCATCCATCTCTCTCGATCCCACAATTCATTCACAACAGTGTCGCGCACCCCCCTACCCCCCTTCCCCTTCCCCCTCCCCGTCTCACCCCCCTCGTGCTTCAGATAAAATGGAGCTTTTTTAATGGAGCCGTTGAGATGCTCCCAAGGTATGGTTCAACCGCTAAGTTTAGCTCCCTATTAAGGCTGTAGTATGTATTTTTCTCTTTTGTTTTTTATTAAGATTACGATTATGCTCATCACCTTCACTGGTCTGCAATCGCCTCATCATTCCTTGTCTGTCGGAGGCAGACTACTTTGTTGTACAGTCAGTGGGCATAACTGACGTAAGCATTCTAAACATGCAATAAAAGGCTGGTTGTTCATATTGATATTTGAAGTCTTTCATGTTTTATATTCTTATTTCGATACAATAACAAATGTTCACGATCTCCAACTACACTTTTGCCTGTTGTTTATTCAAGCTGAACGTAAAGACAAGGTGCATGTTCTTTTAAGGCACAACTGAGTACTTTGTTTTAAAGAACCGGAATCTGGAAAGCAAGTCTGATTGATACAGGCTTTCCTGTTTGTCATTTTCAGCAGTACCTCATATTCTGCAATGACCATCACTATCATCTGAGGTTCAGCGTTAAATGATCTTGTGATTAAAAAGAAACAGTAAAACTGTCTTTTCCTAACAGCAATTTAGGTAACTGCATTTGATACGCTATAAATTGTAACTGCATTAAAATTCCAGAAATATAAGCGATATGGATTTCTTGATGGGAGGTAATGCTGATGACCAAGACTTGCTTTTATGACAGTGTCACAGGTCATGTTGGCCACTACACAGGAGACAGAGATCAAGTCTAAGCACTTTTAATCTTGTGAAACAAGCAATTACAAATAGTTGCATTGATTCGTTAAAAAGCTTTAGCTGACATAAATTGTTTCTCGCTTAGCTTATTGCACCAATACATAAATGTCACAAGTACTGTACGTTATTAATGAAAGACTTTGAAAGACAAGATTTAGAGGAAACAATATAAAATCATGAGCAGTCTTTCCGCACACCATATTTTATTCTAGCTTTGGGGCGTGCATTTCATGCACTTTCAGTATCACGCTCTGTAAAGACATGGCAATATTGCCAGAGTTTTTTTTGTTATAATTGCAAGGAACTAAATATCAAACAAATTATATATCCTACAGTGGTGTCCATAGTATTAGCCAGGCATATCCATTGAATAGCAGCAAAACACCACTGGCAAGCAAATAACAGTAAGACGAACTATTATTGGAAACCAAGCTCCAAGGTGGAGTTCACCTTATAAGGAGTTATCAGATATCAGTAAAACTAATTAGGCTATTGTTTCCAGAGAAAGGTAATACCATAATGTATGCATATTGTATTTTTTTTTTATCAAGGAAAGCATCAGAAGAAGAAAGTCATTAGTAATGACGTCTCAGATTCCCCCTTGTTAGTCTAGAGCTGCATAGAAATATACAAATATACATAAAACCTTCTTAAGAAACTGAAAGCACAGATCACCCAGTCCATTTTTTTAATTCCATTGTATTGTAATAACACAACTAAATTCCTGTTCTTCATTTAATTTTAATTAAAGCATGGCATATCAACAGCAATCCACACGAGCTTGAGTCAAATAGCCCAAGCTGGCAAACTCCCAATATTGCAGTGAGGCAATTAGCAGCTCTGCAGTATTTGCCATTCATGGTTTCATGTAAAAAACTTGTTTATAAAGATGGGCTGCAGGCACTGGTGTGCAATAGACCTGTCTGTAATTAGATTCCAATTATTTGTCTGTTTCTGATATTGTCAACTGGCACTTACCAAATCAGTTACATTTACACACGGCACTGCTTGGTTTACCCGGTAATTAAAACATGTTCTGTTAATTAGATGATGACCACTTTATTCCAGGGCTCTTGTGTTTGGGCTCCTCTGTAGCGTGCTGTTTGGATCACGAGTTGCCAGACGCTTCCCTAATCAGCCCTTGTTTTGTTTCAATTACCACCTGCTGTTCAAAAGGCATGCCTGGTTGCCCCCTCCCCCACTCTAAACAAGGCTATGCCCACATGCTCTCAGCTCCATCTCCAACATTACACGCATTAAAAGAAGGTTAGGCCGGCTTTCTTCTTCATTAAAAGGCACATCTAGGTTTCAAAGAGTCCAAGCAATTAAAACGAACTGAGGAAGAGCTGGACTGATGAAAGAATCGAGGTACTTATCACATCAGTTAGTAGACCTCTGTGTATAGCCAACGGTAATTACTCGCATTGAGTAAATACCAAGTGCATTGGACATGTGAAATGATGACACTGGAATGGAGATGAGGTAGTTGCTTGGTATGCTGTAGTGGCACTGTGAGCCTTATTTAGCTAATGTGGGATGAAATAGAATAAATAGCATCCATGAAGTGGATACATGTTTATACTCACACAGACCAAGTGTTATTTTCTTGAGGTGACATACAGCTACCTGAGAAAGAAGCACGGCTAGGTTGCACAAAAACAATGGCAAAAAATAAAATATATTTGATGATTATGACCATTGTTGATTAGTAATCTGTTCCATGATGTTACCGTTGCCAACAGGCTGTTTTCCCAAAACAAAAGTTTAAAGAAGTGAAATAGGCTATGCTGATTTTGAAAATATGAGCATTGCCCAATGCCTATTGGTATCACTGATATTGGTGAAGTTGTCTATCCACTCCAACATCTTCACACTATATAGTTATGTATATATATGTACCCCTAATGTATAAACAGCCCATCTTCATCAAAAATTTAAAACACAATCTGATTTCAGTATTAGTACAATCTTTAAGTTTGAATAATTTAGAAGATGCAAAACAACATGAATAATTATATTTTTAATGCTTTGTGTCTCTATGAATTAGCCAACAGATATAACTGAGAGGCTGTTTATTTGTCATATTGTGTGACTGATAAAGAAGAGAAGTGAAATCCATTAACATTAAGATGATACGGAAAGTTTCAGTCTACCAGTAAATGCTTACAATCAAAGTAGTTTTTTTGCTAGTAATGTTGTGTATACAGGTCAAATTAATGCAAAATCCTTTTTTTTTTAGGGTTTAAAATAAGTTACATCCAAATGATTAACATCCCTGTTTTCTTTCCCTATTACTTTTTCACTGTTTTCTGTTTTAATGTATATTCTGGTTTACATATAGGCATCATTTAATGGGCTAACTTGTAAGAGGCCTGGACTGAATTTTATGTTGAAGTCAAAAGAAATGGGAGTTTTTTTTATTGTATTATTTATGTATTTTTCACTTTCATGTTACATTTATTTTATTTTTGTTTGATACAAAATCTATAAAATACCTTTTTAACTTATGTTTTAGCTAAACTAAAGATGAAATTAGAGGAAGTACTTCATTACTTATAGATATATTGTCTCTAAAGAAAACCGCTCATTATTATTATTAGCGTGGTTTGATGTTTTTTATAGACTCTCAGTCTCTCCCCCTCTTGTCCCTATGAATAGTGTGTTTTTTATTTCAAAAACCTATCATTTGAACATGTCATGGCTACTGTTTACCTGCAGTGAACCATGATTGAGGCGGGCGACTTTATACTGATGCTTCGCTAATCTGTATGACTGGCATGCTAATTTACCTGACGCTGCCATTCAAAACACAAACATGAAATGTTTGTTTTAGAACAGGGAGATCTGGTAGAGTGAATTTCAAGTACTTCATTCAAATATTTCATTAAAATGTAAATTTTACAATGCTGTAAGTCTAGCTGTGCACAGGGCATGACTTAAGAAGTTATGAAGTTGTAACAGCATTTTCTTTCTGATGCCAATTATCTAGAACTATAATGTCTTACCTTGTTTCATCTCCACTAACAGCATGCCAACACATAAAATGCAACAGGAGTTTGTGGGAGCAGTATTGACTATTAAAATATGTGGACAGCAGAAAGGACCCAATTAAACAGAGGACTGTTAATCAATTCTCTTATCTTCACAAAGTGTAAATTCAGTGATCAAAATTTAAGTTATGTAAAACAAATATGCACTAAAACAGAATTTTAAATTAGGAAAGTACCTTTGTGGGTTGACATGATCTAAGGTATTTTCCAGGATGATAGAAAAATCTGTTGAACACTTGTACGTCTCCCTGTCAGTCACTGGACAAGCATAATGTGCCACCACACAGTAAATGATGGGCTGATTTTTATTTATTTATGTTTGATTATGTTTGAGACATGGTCAACATAATGTATTATCACCATTGCAATATATTAACAGTCATCCTAATTAATGACTTAGTAGGCTGTAAAGAAGCTGGAATTGTTTCACAATCTGTGACAGAATATACATGGCTAGGGGCACTAAATGATCCTTCTTGCTGCCTTGGTTGTCTATGCACTGGCAAAGTCCACTTTACTTTTTTAGTTACAAATAATTGAGTAAATGCATCAAGTTGTGATGGAAGTTGGATCCAATTTGCTAAAGGAAAATAATGTGTTTAACTTGTTAGGTCTTTCTGCAAATTTGATCAAATACTAAAACTTGGTAAAGGGAAGAACCACTGGAAAGCTACTTCCGGGTTTGCATCGCTTTAGGTCTTGCAGTTACACTCTTTATTTCTTTATTTATTTTCTCATTTTTAACTTGCAGGAATAAGACAAAATGGTTGCAGGTGGTGATGAAAATAAGAGCCATCCATCATTATTTATTACGCATGAAAAAGATACACAATAATGTAATTTAATCTCTCTGCAGACAATTATTTCCACATATTGATAATGCAATGTGAAAAGTGCCATGAATCCTAATACGATGTTTGCTTTTATTGGTGTATAATACAACCAGAACAAATCATGTAATTGTATCAGAAATGTAAACCAATTATTTGCACATGCTAACATTATAATACCAATATGCCAGAGACAATGGTATCATATTATTTTGTTGTGCTTAACTAGTTACAATTTGCATTAAGTTATTATCTCAGGGTGGCAATAAAGATGACACTCTCCTAGTGGTCCATTTTTTTTATTATTATGTTCTTCAACCCCTCATGCGTGTAAGTTCCACTGTGGAGAACAGAAGAGAACGTTTTAGTTATTTTTGACTAAAGTGAAAAGTTATCATGCACCATATTTTAATCTGCAGAGTATTATGATATGCATCTATTAATGCCCTGATAAGGACATGCCCAGCAGAGATAAGTGCGGTGTCGCTACTCTTTAATTAGGACTCCATCTGATTGATGAATGTGACAGAACAATAGACAACATGACCGATGCAAACAATGGTTCCGGAAACCACCACACACATTTTGCATTAGGAAATAAGTGCATTGAATATTTGCATATAGGTGTTACTGCATAGGTCTTTTCAAATTCCATGAAGATTAACATTAATGAAGGACCAGCTTGATGCACCAACTGTCAGGCCAAATCAGGCAACCCCAGAAACCTCCGCTATGTTTTGCATAGCCTGGCATTCACGCCATAATGAACTAATGACCAAGCGAGCTCATGCAAAATCAGATCAAGGATCCACAGAAGTGTCTTTCTGACATTATGAGCATGTTTTATTGATGACTCATTATAAGCCGTGTAGCACCGAGGTGTGTTCGATCCGTCCAGAGGATGCAAAGTGTAATAATAATAATAATGCCTGCTCAATAATTGATGTCAAAATCTAATCCATCTCAGCACAGGATGTTCATGTTTCAGTGTCTCATTTGCATATTTAGAATAAACACACACCTAAAAAAATGCTAGCAAGCACAGACGTGAATGTCCGAATGGTTCATTTATGAGAATTAATAAACTATTGTACGACCATGGCCCATTTCTGAAATAGGTGTGTCTGTCAAACGTTGTCCGTCTGTTTCTACCTTGCTGTCGCTAAGCGGTGGCTCCGTCTGAAGGTCCCCGTAGAGAGGGAGGCAGAGCACACACTGGGTAGAGGCGTCATCTTCCACCGGAGGCTAGAGAAGTGTTTATAACTCATTAGTGATTTGTAAATGATATTTGCTCCCTTGTGACATATCATTTGAAAGGCTTTTCTAATAATAACACCCACTGATATTAAAAATAGGAGGCCCCCATGTTGCCATCACGCTCTCCCAAATTTGGTCTTGAAAAATTGCACAGAGTCATGCGGATATGAATTGTGCTCTCAAATGTAACAGATATTAAACATTCCCCATGGTTTCTCATAAACATCTCAAAGTCTTGGTCAACAGGCATTAGGGTGATATAGCAAACTGATACATTAGAACTGAAGGACCTGCGAGATTAAATAGACTTTCCAATCATCGCTTTCAGTGTAACAGAAGGCCTCTCACTTTTCATTCAGACAAGGTTAGAACAAAACTGATATTTTGAATCAAAACCATGCAGCAGTTTTGTTGTAAAAAAAAAAGAAGCAGAAATCCTCTGTGCTTATTGTGCCTTATTGTAAACGCATAAAAAGCTGTTCATTCGAACTGTCACCTGCTTCCTTAATGATTCCTAACAAATTCCCTTGCTTCCTGTGATGCGTTTCCTCTACACCTCGCCATAAAGGGGAAAGGACCTGGCGTGGGCCGCACTGTGTGTGGTGAACAGAGAGCCACGCCGCTGCTCTAACACCATTTGCCATGTATTTCATGAAATGAACCAGCAGCTCAGAGATCAATAGGCCCCCAAGGCGAAAACGAAACGACACGACTGAGTCCTTATCAGGACTCCTCTGCCAATCTGTGGCAAGCGAAGCCTGCACCTTCCCTGGATACACCATTGGTCTTTGAAATTAAAGTCGACGCCTGTAATCCACGGAAATGGCCCCTCTACTCTCGCTTAGCCCCGGTTTAGTTTCACCTCAGCTGATGATAAAGCATGACAGAAATACAGAGCACTATCTCCTTGCAGGGGTTGATAGGTTCTGCCAGCTTATCAGGAAACAGACAGCTAACCTTCTTGTGCCTGGCCTGTGGACAGAACTGAGGAGTCAATTTACAAAAGACGATGTACCGGGTGGCTTGTAAATAAAACTAGATTTTTCTGGGAAAGACAAAAAAAAGGGTAAGAAGAGAAAAAAGAAAAGGCAAAGATTTAGCTAAATTCTCTCCCCAAAAAGTGAGGAAATACATAATACAGGGGGCTAAGCGCTAGTGATAGAGTGTATTCATGTAAATCCGCCCAAGCTCGGCTGCAGGAAATTGACAGGGATCTACTGGAGCGCTTTGCCTGTAAAGGGTGGGATTTACATGCTTAACTAGGGCTTAAATACCCTCCCCCGAGTTTACCTGTTACTCTACGGCCTCTGATCACACGTCTGGATGGGCAAGGTTGCTCTGCTGACTCTTAATGCCTTTTCATGCATCCTCACATTCGTCAGTCTCGGAAAATAACTGAAATCCAATCAAGGCCACTCAATTTTACTTCAAAGAATGTTTGCCATTCATGATATTATTGTGTAGTCTGATTCAGTTCTTTTTTCTCACTTGTACAATAAGCATAATGTAATTTTCTAAACTTTCAAATTCGCGACAAGATCAACAGTGGTGTGAGAATAAGGTAGGCTTTTCTCAACAACTTCTCTGACAGTGGGAGAAAGAATCAAAGCAGAAACAGTATTGCAAATTAGGCTGTAGTGACTTTACAGGAAAATTAATATCAATTTAATTCAACTTTTCTCCTGAGGAGAAAACTGCAAGCCTGTTTCTTTCAGACAGGATGTGGCTTTGGGCATAGGAGCTTGTGGGTGTAGCTGCTGGGCTCTCCCAAGAGCTTGCTAAATGCAAGCCCCTTCAGGCACCAACACAAACTTCACATAGCCATTTAACTTTAAAAGCTTGATTAAGCCGTTTTTCTTGAAATCAACATCTGTAAACACCAAGTCACCAAACATGTAGATGCAGTCTAAACAAAAAATTATGCCGATTGTTCCCTTTTTTCTTTACTCTGAAGTTAGATTCCTTATATTAAGCAACAAAAATGCTGTTCAAAGCACACATTATTCTAACAGACAATGATTATTTCACAGGAAACAAAAGGAAAGAGAAATTGTTTTGGTTTTTCGTTTTTGTTTTTTTAACTGTTTTTGGTTGTGTTCAGTATTTGTTTCTGCATAAACAATGATATATCTGAAGCACATTGTTTCCAAACTAATCACACTCCAATTGTGTACAGTTAGAGAGGTGGGCAAAGTTGACTTGTCACTACATTAGCCACAGTCAACTCACATTGCCAGTCTCTGAGAAAAAGGCATCAACAAAGGAGGGTTTAAAATATCATCAGATTAAGTCAGTGCACAGGCATATTGGATATGAGAGGAAAATATGATAACTTTAACTAGTACTTTACTTTAAATATAGTATGTGTGTTTTTAACAATATATTTGTTATCAGAGAAATTATGGGCAGCTTATGTGCACGTGATTCTCAGTTTTCGTCAAGCTAATATTTATAGTTTTGCTATTGCAATATCCACTATTTATAGTATAGCTATCGCAATATCCACTAGATTCTTTTATTTGCTCTGACACTTTGGCAAACAACATCACATTTCAATTCAAGTAATTTCAGTGACTTAAGCTATATTGTTTCTCAATATATCTCAATCTACATCTAAAATAAAATTGAACAACAACCAAACTAACACACCTGAATAATGTCTGCAGCAAATTGTCAGAAGTCTTTCTTGTGCATAGAAGATCATGATGAGACATTTGATATCATCATTATCATCATCATCATCATATATTCCAGTGGTTTGTTCTCTGACACACTAACTGCTTCATTTTATTAAAACATGTAATACTTCACGCTGTTCCGTCTTTACAACAACGTGTGGCTGTACGTTCTTAATCCAAAGTCATTTTGATACAAGCAGTACTACTCATCTTTGGACACCAGTGGATGTAACTGACACTAGTGGAGAACCTGCTAGACATCCTTATTTCATATCGTCACCAAGATCAAGCATCATGAAGAATTACTTTACATAGATTATGTGGGGACACAGTATTTTAATTCAATGTTTTGAGTGCTGTTTGCATTTTAACTGTACACCAGCAAATGTTTGTTTTTTGCATACTGTTAAATCATTTGACTATAGAACTTGTGATGAAGTTGCAAAGCATGTGATGCAAAACCGTAACTCACACAATCATTCATGGCTTAGAAATGTTGATGAGAATTTCCTGAGCCTTTGAGTCCAGGCTCAAAGTGAAAGTAGTTCTATTTCCTCCTTTTCACCTCGAGGCCTGGAAGTCACTGTTGGAAACTCTGCTGCGGTTGGAAAATGACACTTCCATGAGGTCCACCATTAGCTGCCTGCTGACTGTTAAGGCTTTAGCACCTGGTGGCCCTCTGTCCACTTTCAGAGGAAAGGTTAGTCTGCTAGTAACACATAGTGAACTGCTGGTCGTCCCATCAGCATCACTTTCAATGATGATGATGATTTCCTTGTCTCGTCCACCTTGTTATAATGAAGAGAAAAGGCATATCTTAATAATAATTTTGTCACAAACTGCACTCTTTAGCCTTCTGGTTTCATGTGTAGTTGCACACGTGTTGGCTCAACAGATTGTTCAACAGACATTTATTGGAAATAAATTAAAAGGGGAATGCAAAGCATATGGTACTGGAAGGTTTATTTGTAAAGCCAGTGCATCAAAGCTTTTTTTCCCAGATCACACCGTACTAGCTGTGTTTTTCCAGTCCAGCAAAATCAGGAAGGCGACCACAGACTTCCTTGATGGGAAACATATGAGCAGTGAGTGAGTCCCACAAACAGGGAGCCTCATACATGACTGAGGCGCTCCATCAGGGAGCATCCGTAAAAACAATTACGCCCCACATGCCTGGATGACACGTAGCACCCAAGCCCAGCTTCAATGGGAGGGAGGCCTGTGCACTACTGCTACAGACAGCCTCACGCTCCTCCTCGCGGCTGAGACCGTCTGGACGCCAGCCCTGGGGTGTGGGCTTAAAGAGAGACCGGGAGAGGAGCCAAGAGGAAATTGGTGTGCCCAGGCCCACTTTTTTGTGCACGCCTGACCCCCTGGCCCCGCCACCCCTGTCTAGAGGCCAGACGAGTTTACACCATCCATTTGACTGTGACAGCAGCAATGCGCTGGATGTGACAAGCCCAACAGCAGTGGTCAACCAGCACCCTAGGTGGTTCAGCTTCCTCTGTATTGATCTTGGTCCCGCTCTCCACAGAGCACCTGGCAGTGTGAGACATGGAATACCACCACGAACAACACAGACGTTTTAGCAAGGTATTATTTGGCTACGGAAACAGAGACGTTTTGTGCAAGACGTCAGAGACACAGCTTGATGGTTGCCATGCATTCACCAGAGGCCAGTCAGAGTCAACATACTGTGTTCCCTTTGCTAGCAGAATCAACACAACCCATCACCCCTCTATTCATAGCCTGTGTGGGCATCCTCGTGACAGTGTATAGTGGTATGCAGTGTTCAGGGAATCTGAATAAACATTCACACACACACAGGACCCCCCCTCTCACACACTCTCCCACAAGCCCACACATAAATTGGTGTGCACCTATGCTGTATGTGTATCATGGGCTCAGCATCATCAGAGCCTGCTGTTTGCCATCGGGCAGTTTACCTCAGGACCTAAAGAAAAGCACTTCCAGGAAAAGAAAATCCGAGGATTCCTGCTGGGCAAAACTGCATCAAAGCTTGTTGCTTAAGGCTATAATTAGCTGCTTTTTCGTTTGAAATGTGAAAGAATTAATTCTTTGGAGGGATATCATTGTTTATTTATTTGCGTTTGTTGTTTTAATCTTCTCCCAAGATTTGTCACAGATACAAATGTATACAGCCTACCTAACTAAGGGTTGTATGATGTATATATGGGTGGGTGTTTCTTTATGGAAATGTACGTCATACAGTATGTTCTGTTGGATATTTCCTTTTTAATTAGGGTACTTTGATTTAGACTAACAACATTTTTTATTTTTTAAGTTCTACTAGCAAAGGTATGTCCATTTAAAAAAGCATACATTGGGAATAGAGACTATGAGGCTAAAGACACACTGAAATGTGTGTCAAACAAACATATTTAAGATTGAAACAACACAAATGTATAAAATAAGAACCTTTTCTGCCAACGAAAAAAATTGAAATGGAGAAAATGGCACGCAAAAAGTATCTCCCTTCTACCACAAAAGACAAACAGCTTCATCAATCTAATCCAGTAAAGTATTTTTTCATATTTAAAATTTCCCGATGGTTTAATGTTCTTTGAATTTAAATGGCAAAAGCATATTTGGGGACAAGTAAAAAAAGTTGTATAAAGTTTTATAAGTGACAAACTGTGGAAAGTACTATAGCAGAAACGTTTTAGTATAAGAATAAGTAATGTTTGCTAAAATAAAACTACTTCTAAACTGCAGTATAATACTGTACAAGATGACATGTGTGTTTTTACTCAGAAAAAGCACTTAGCACTAAGATAAACATACTGCAGCAGTGCCTAGTTTATAAGGCATTCTTAGTGGCTACTAATCTACTTAAAACTAGTTCAGCTTCAGGCAATCAGACCACTGTTTACTTTAGCTATTCTACATTACACCTTGGTTTTATATTTATTTTTTTATTCGTTCATGTTTATATTGTAGCACCCTCCCAACAACCATGGGAACAGATCAAGTCAGTTGTATGTGTTGGCAGCAGAGATGTTGTTCCTCAATCACGTTCAACTTTAAAGGAAAGCATTCAGCAATGATCTATGAAACTTGTAATGTCTCCACTGAATAGTCATTTAAAAGATCTATCATATCTTTAAGCAGTCCCATGTTTTACATAAGGTAATATGTTTTGTTAGTTTAAACATTTCTGACAACCCTGAGAATATCAGTGTATGGTCCATAGTTTGTGGGCAAAATGCAAAGCCAAATACAAAATCTGCATTGGAACATCCACATTGTTTAAGATATCATAAAGTATTGGAATTGGAAACATTTATGCACAACCATGCATAATCTGAAGAGAATAATTGTTTTATTAAATTATCTCAGAAATTGCTTGTGACTGGATCTATAAGTAGTGTAAATGTGTTTCTTGTTTACAACAATAAAGGCAGAAGGCAATCAAAAGCCTGCCAAGGCAAATTATATTTTTGGGATTGAACTAATTGTTCCAAAAATATGGACGACATATTTTTTTTGTTATAAACATCACATTTGCACATCCCAATGCTGACACATCAGATGGAAAGATATTCAACGGAAATTAAAGTAAGTCAAATATTATTTTCCAACTATGATTAAATGTGTGTGATACCTATGTGTGATCATGCTACACAAACACATTTTTTCAGACAACACTCAATGGATTCTGTATCAAAATAGAAGTTATCCTGTTTTAATATATATTTATTAGCAATGATAAAAAAGATCCACTAAATTCCACTTCATATGCATGATATTATTTGTTATTGCCTTACTTGTTATCTTTTAAAAACCAAATAAGTAAGGTGACCTTCCAAACGTACACTTACATTTTTATCAAGTAACCTGTGTTTTTTCTCCCTTAAGCAACACTTTAACCCAGGCAAGTTGCATCCTCAAATATATTGCCATCATGAAAGTGAGGACCACAAAAAGTTATAAGATTCTATTGCTTTAAATTTTCTATTTCAAAAGCAGAGACAATAGGGTTAAATTGCTCATTCAAAGTAAAATGCAATAACAACCTGAATAATTCATAATGTTTGTATTTCAAACAGAATATTTCATATAATAAAAGTTACATATGGATCAATAAGTGAACAGGTTTGCATCAATGATAGACAGACAGGGATATCTGCAAATAATTCTGATCCTATCTACCTTCAAATATGTAATATTTGGCGATTAAAAAGAAAGATAATTAAACACTCAACTCCAGAATTCACAGAATGGTGGATCTTGGAGTGTGTCTGCATAAAAGGGCGTACAAATCTCAGTGCTACTGTTGCATGCTTTAGATCAGAAGAGGTTTTAATAAGCCCATTATAAATACATCTAAAAAAAGCACTCTGATATTCAGCAAACAAGTCAATACAGGATGCACACCGTTCACTGGTCTTTTATTGTGGTGCTGTAGCCCTCCGTCTGAGGTGGTGTGATATAATGAAGGAATACTGTGCAGAGTGTGGGGTCCCTGCTGTGTTCAAAGACGTCAGTCATATCGGGGCTACTTTATAATGGAAATAAAGGTAATCTTTCCATCCCTTTGAGGTAGAGCCCAGCATTCTTTTCCTGTTGTCCAGATAAGACCAGGAGGGTGGTAGGAGTCCATTAAAGAGAGGATGACCGGGTGAGGGAGTCTGTGGTCACCACATAGGTCAAAGAGAGTGGCTAAGGGCTCCCTTTACACACTGGCAATGCCCATTGATGTCTGTTGCTCCAGCCGCCCACCGCCATGCGGCCCTCTCCTATTGGCAGCAGGGCACCCCATCTCTGTAGTTTCTGAATTTATTGGCCAAGCCTGTTGTGGGCTCTTGACTGACTGATCTATCTCCAACTTAGATGACAAGAGCAGCGTGACAGCTACAACCTTTAAAGCTGTACTTATCTTTCTCACTGTTGTGAAATGGTTTTGGGGCCTTTGCGCCAGCCCCTATGTATGCCCATAACTTATTCAACAGCCAAATCTAAGGGTACACATCCCTACAGTCTACAGCCCCAGAGTAAATCTGCATTCCTGGTATACAAGCTGGCCCCTCCTCCTGCAATGGCTTGGAGCATGGGGGTGCATTAGGCCCCAGCACCTCGCTCCTCCACGACAAGTCTACTTTACAGCTATACAATATTAATGGGCAGCCAATGAGTCCCTGTAGAACAGTGCTCCCTAAAAGCCTCTCCCCGGGCCCAGAGGCCTGCTGGGAGGGGAGAGTGACTTCATCTGACCTCATGGGTCACAGTGAGCGGCGCTGGAAAGGCAACAGGACACACTGGCCAGATCTGGCTTTAGCTTCATAAGGCAATCTGAAAGGGAGAGGGCCATTCACAATATGAGACGTACAACTGAGCAACCAGTTGGGGTTTTGTGGATAAAAAATATTCTAATCAAATCCAACATTTACAGTACAACATTGTGCATGAATTGTACCGATTGAATTAAAGTTCATGAAATATTACACAAGCCGTGTTGAGAAGTCGACAGTAAGTATATTTCAATCGAAAGCACTTAATTAAAAACCCAGTTTTTATAATGTGAAGACGGGGTCAGAAACTGACCAGTATCTCTCACCTGCACTTCTCCGTGGTGCTCTGCAATATGTAATAAACCCAGTTTAGTGCATTAAGATGGTTCACAACATTGAATATGTGCAGCCTGAGGGGAATGAGGGTCTTATAATGACTTCCTGCAATGTTTTCTCTGGTCTGTTATCTGGACAAGTTTCAGCAGGGACACAGGTGTGTTTGTCTCTGAGAAGAGAGATCTAACACAATTAACTCCGATGTAAATGTGAATGCAAAACCAAGTATTCTTTGCTCTCATGGCAGCAAATTGTTTCTGGAACAGTCACTTACATGTGCATCTATTTAATGTGATGCATTACCCAAACATAATTTTTTAATCAAAGTATTCTGTATCTCTTGCCATTCAATTAAAATGTTGGTAAATATTTTAAAGTGCTACTATATTATATCGTGCAACTTCATCAAGAGGCAGCTTCCATTCTTACAACATAGCAAGTATTGAAAACCTCACCAAGATGTGTATGGAACCTAAAGAACAGAAAAGTTGAGTCATGTGGGTCTGAAAGTTACGTGTATACCACACTGTTAACGGTACTGCTTTTTCAAAATAAACTTTAAAATGAGTTTAGTTATTCAAAGCAAACAGAGGAGGAGACAGGCTTCTGGGTAGGTTACATCAGCAGAGCTGTTTATCAAAATAAGCAGCCAGTCCAGAGTGGTCAGCCTATTGATTTCGCTGCCAAATATAATCTGCTTCACCATCATAAATCTATGGCTGACATCTGCACAAAGCCCTGTTTTAGCCTAACACTGCCAAGTAAGGCTGCTTATTCACTGATGGTCTGATAGTCACCATGACAACGTACACCACAATTAGACAAATGTAATCCCGCCTTCAAACATGTGCACAGTCTATTATTTGAGCTTTGTGAGGGAAAAGGGTATAAGGGAGATCCAGAGTCAATGCTGGAATCCTAGTCTGTCACTCCCTCATGACAAACTACACAACACCGGGAAGACAAATAAAAACTATTAATAAGAATTCAATGAAAACAATAGGTTTAGAAAAGCTTTGTGTGAGGTTTCACAAAGAACTGAATAGCTGTTCAATAAAGGTTATTTCTAGTTTATAGTAAAAAAAACAAAAACAAAGAAATTACAACAAAAAAAAAACTATAGGTGATTTATTAATTGATGAAAAAACATATTTGTAAATTGCAAAGTGCCGTCATTTGTACTCACAGTAAGTTACTGTCTTTTCGGACAACCAACTTCTTTCCTTCACAAACGGTAACCAACAGTACATTGAATGTATTCCTTCCCCTCCATCTCTCAGTAGAAAAGTTGACTCCGACTGGAAAGCTATTCCCAAGAAGCCCACCACAGCACCATTTGCTCTCACTGCTTTCATGTTAACAGAAAAAACTCATTTGCCATGTATTGTTAAAATTTTTATTAATAGCAATTTATGTTACTCAGACGGGGCCTCCACAGAAAAAAAAACAAAAAAAACATCGAGGCCTTGTACAAATCTATCACTCAAGTTGTCAGAAAAATTTGTTCTCATGCAATATAAATAGGGCCTGAGTCTGCGGGCAGAAAGATGGGATCTGTTTCTGAGAGGGCGAGTGGCTGGCTGTTTAGAGGCTCCCAGTAAAACAGGTCATGCTGTTCACATCATGAAGCCTCAATCACAAACAAATGTTTTATTTAAAGAACCAAAGCGTTGTTTACTCGAGTCTGCTTACTCTCGCTCTGCCCCTCTCTTCCTCTCCCTCTCTGATGCGAAGCTCAGTGTTCAGCATATTTGAACGCTGGGAGCATACTAAGAGGAAACAAAAACACATCTGACAGGAAGCACTATCCTGCCATGTAAAGGAACAAATAGGTGGGCTCATGCTAAGTGAACAAATTGCGCCGACATGGTTCAATAAATGAGGCATTTGGGGAGTACAAATGTGTTAACCGTTGCAGATCTGGTGTAAATAACCCCATTCACGCTTGTTTGTCGAGTGGATAGAAGGGTAAAATGGAGTAAAGTGTACAAAAAAGCTGAAGGATTACACTGTATTTGTCATCGGCAAAGACACCATGATGCCCTCGAACTACAGTGTTGTTAGGTTCCTGTGCGTATTCCCATGGAAATCTACAGGGAATGTTTGAATTTTACTGAGGAAACTCAACTAGGTCGAAGTCCCCGGGTCTTATCACAACAGTAAATAAACATAAAGTCCCCTCTTCATATTGTCTTCTTGTTTTCTTACCACGTCTCTGAAATAACTATCATCATCGCAATGCTTTTCTCAGTGTGATATTTTCATTCAGAAATGCAGCCATTTTCCCCAAATGGCTTGTCACTCAAAAGCACATTAAGAGTGAGCTTTTCACTAATGTGGCTGTTGTTTTGTTTTTACACGAGACGGGCTCCTGTTTTGCATATGATGAGATGATTGTGTGTATGTGTCCTCATCAGGGGGGAGTGTGTGGTGCTTAATGTGGTCAGTGATCAGCAGTGGTCCCCCTCAGGACTGGAGGGCAGCTCATTTACATTCCCTCTGTGTGAGCAAGAGTGCTTTCCATGGGAGCCAGCAGGAACCTGTACAGTGGCCCTTAGCAGGGTATAAAAGAAACATATTTGGTTATCTGAGGGTCCAAGAAATAGTGTTTATTAGGTCACTTCAAAATAACCCAAGTGAAATAAACAGTGTTAACAGTGCAATTGGGCTAATAGAGGACTGATACTTCATAGGTAGAGTTTTGTGAACCTGTTGCTTTGCATATACATTGAGAACAGCATGTGAAAATAAAAAGATGTTTGACTTCGCTGAGGTTTACTCTCTCGGTTACTGAGCATGGGGTAAGACTGAGGAATGACCCTTAGAGTGTTTCAACATGCAGACAACACATCGGAAAACCAGGTGTGAATAGAGGAGCAAAAGAGTGAAAAGTATGAAAAATATGTAAACACATGGTGGCAGTGATCATGGAAGTAATTTCTCTTTTTCTGATCTGACCCTAAATTCTACACCACCACCTGACCCGATTAAAACAAAAAAGTATGGTGTGCTATATATCCTGCCACGTTTTATTCAGATCTTTTTCCCTGAGCCTCGCCTTGCAGAGACGGTGTGTGTAACTGCAGGCTGGCCTGGCAGCCAGGGGATCGAGAGGTGGTGTAGCCCAGGCAGGGTGCAGCGATCTCGGCCAAAGTTGGCCTCCTCTCATCCATGTCCTCCTCCAGCACACCACGAGGTGAGGCACAGGTGAAGGATACAGGGGTGAAAATGTGTGCACAGAGACACAAAACATACTCTAGTTGCCCCTCTCTCTACTACATTCAAGATCCCCCCCCCCCCATCCATTCTGATTCTGCCAATGGACTACACCGTGAAGGTTATCCATCTTTTAATCCTATCTCAAACAAAAGGAATGGGAAGTAAGTGAGGGCTTTGAATTGTATAAGGGATGTCGGCACATATAAATCCACCGCCAATCTTGATAACAAAGAGTGACGACGCGCAGGAAAATAGCACTTCAGATGATGCAAGAAGGCAGTGGCAGATTGTGATCACACGCGTAAAACAAAGACAGTTGACATTGGATGAAACCAAGTCACTATAGATTGTTGTGGCTTAGATCAGCGCGGGGAGAGAGAGAAAAAAAACGCTTTGTGAAGACTGGTTCAATCCAGTTTATGCTCGTCAGTTGTTTACCTGCTCACCACACGTCTCATCCATGGACTTAAGGATCACTTTGGTTGTGACAGCCATTGCTCCAGAGGCAGAGAGGATCCCTACCCCCAGGGCAAAAAAACATCATTAACATTATTATTGTTTGACTTCTCTTTTCTTCAGTAATTCAAAGGACTCGGAGTTGTATTTACATGTCGGATCTACAGTATTGACTGAATAATTTCTATAGAGTCCAAATATGCAAATAGGCTCTCAAACACTAGAAAATACATACTCTATGTGCAATTATGTAAATTGTTTTTGGTTATTCATTCAGTTATTCACTCTTGTATTCGCTCATGCATTCATTTGCCATATTAGGGGCTGGCAGTGATGCCCTGAAAGCGGCAGGCTCTCTCCACAGGCTCTGTGGGCAGACAATGGACAGGCCAGAATGGATAGACATCCCCCACTCCAGAGTTGGTGCGTTGACCAGCTCGCGAAACACAAGAGCATATGGAATGTGATCTCTTTACAGAGACACACTCGGCGGCTCAGCACACAGGTCCACAACAAAGGGGTGAGGGCTGAACAAAGACCGTGGCCAACTAGAGGCTCATGGAGCATAAGGGTGCACGCGCGTACGTGTGCACTCGAGCACCAGCACACAAAAAATATGGAAGCATACACTCAGATAGTAGTTTTCATATACTGTAAACGGATGGACTTCAAACCACAAGTTATTGTTTTCCAGCTGAATTCGATTGATATTATATGAAGGAGATATTTGAATCAATTATGGTATGATCAACTCTAAATGTCATATAGTGCCTTGCGGGTATAATTTTTAAGAGAAATGTGTCTATTTCACAATAAGCTACAACACAAAACGCATACCGTGCCTAAGTGATATGAATACAAAAAACAGCAGATAGAACTACAATTTAATCAAAACACGCATAGAAGATGCAACTTGCATAACCTTTTGGCAATTTCTCTCAGTATTTCTTTTTGAATATACAGTGGGCTTTATATTTGGCTAAATGCCTGGATAGTATACAGTAAGCACATATAAATGTTCTCAAACTCAGCAACAATTGCATGGGTGGGTCATTGTACAGACTGATTTAAACAAGGACTGACACCAAAATATTCACATTTAATGTACGTAGCACATGGTTCAGATCAGCCTTTTGACCTTTACGTAACCTGCAATCACCATTTTGAATCTTACTTCCATACATACAGTATACCCAGCATTAGGACTGACATGGAAAGTGAAATGGAAAGAAAAGCTAGAACAAACAAAGTTAGGTAATCAAGAGTATTGTGTCACAACTGACATTTCCATTACCGGCCGACTTTATTGGTATATAATGGAGGGCACATGCGTAGATGTCACAGGAGTTGGGGGGGGGGGGCTCGAGATGAAGTAATCTTTTTCAGCTTTTTCTCTGTGCACTGTATACGCTTCATTAGCTTGAAACATGTTCAATTAGTCCATCCGGTCAAAAATATATATGTAAATATATATATATATATATATATAAGTGTACAAAAACTAAAACAATAAACAATATTTGTATTTTAAGCAGAAACTTCAACAAACAAAACAACAGCAGAGTATAATGCACAGTTGTGACGTGACAAGCCAAGGCAGTCGCCTGATATGAAGCATTGCTGGAGGCTAAGAGAGCATCCCATTGAGACACCCAGGGTGGGTAAAATATATGTTTAGTGAAAGAACAAAGAGCAAGAACGAAACTAAAAAGACCCACTGAGAAAAAGAAAAACCTTTTAAAACAAGGCATCACACAGTGCTGGTGAAGTTGAGTACACCCTCAGCTACTCTTAAATAATAGCAGGTGAGAGTATAATTGTTCCTCGTGGTCATAAACACTGTCATTCATTAAAAAAAAATCTTTTTTTTATTTTTATATATAGATTGTATAAACAGGGGTATATTGGGTTTATCTTTTGAAAAGCATAACATGGCTAATGTCTCCTTTTCCCCCTAGACTATAAATGCAGTTCTGTCTTGTGTTTTCTCTGCACAGTGAACCATACAGGGCATGAAACGACACGCTGCATGTTTGGGTAAACTGCGTAACAAATTGGGGAAAAAGGGCTGGAGCTGGAGACACAGCGTAAACTCCCTCCTGGACAATACCACGTTGTATTATTAATACGACAGCATCGGTCTTGGTGGCGTAACCTGCTAGGATGGGGGAGCGGCGTGCATGGAGATGATATCAAGGTGACTGAACAAACACAGAGCTGTGGGACAGCCGATACTAAGGTTGCATGGTGGGGCTCATGCTGTGGACTAGGTGCCTGGCTGCATAATTGGGAATTATTAAACATGGCTCTAGCAGCGAAGTGATCATTAAATTGTATTTTCAGTCTTGAGGGATGAAAGAAAGAATTAAAATGTGCCCGTTTGAAAAAAATGGAACAGAAAAAATGGGCAATTGAAGAGTCTTGTCTTAAACCTGCCATGATTAGATTTATTTTAAGTAACAAAGGAAATGCATTTGGACAAGCAGGGAAATGGATCACTCAAACAGTGGTTGCATATTGTGCATAGCAAATTGTAATGTGGATAAACATTTCAATAGCTAGTGGAACGTCGACAACAAATAAGCCACTTTCCTAACCAAGACAAGGTAACACTGTGAACAGAAAGGTGGGCCTATAAAAAAGTAGGCTAAATCAGAATTATATAGAAATAAATGGGCTTGATGTAGTTATGTTGATGAAGGAACAAAATAAGATTACAATGTGAAAAGCACAACTCGTATATGCAAAAAGCCAACTTTAACAAAACATGTGCTACAAAGTTTGTGAAGAAACCAAATCAAAATAGCATGGCAGGGAGCAGGCATTCTGCTTCAAATGAGCCCATCAAACTGGAATCATTAGTTTGGAGCTGGAAGCAGAACATTTTCTTCGCCAGCAGCAGTTTCAAATCACAATGCAATATTATTTTCCAGCGTAATCTAAATCTAAAATGATGCTACTGCTTGATGTAGAAAAAGAGCAGCGCATGTTAGTGATTGTCCAATAATGCTTACGCTCTCATGGATTACTTAATTATCAGTCTGTGCCTACATTCTGCTCGGTTAATGGTGGGCAATACGGCCTTTACCTCACTTAAGGAATAAATTGTATAACTCAGTTTCTCAGCATCTTGTAACAAAAACACCCACTCACATGCACCCACGTGCACACACACAAACACCCGTATTCTTTTATCAATTCCACATATAAATCATTTCAGCTGAAATGTGAAGACTACTGAGGGAAATCTCAATGAGATACCAAACTATTTCGCAAGAGCAATTTCTTTAATTGTGCATCTCTGCCTATTTTCCCCAGCCCACAACCTTTTTTATCCCTTTGTGTGAAAATCAGGGATGGGATGCTTACTGCCGCACGCTGGGTTTATGATTTGGAATCATGAGAACAGAAACTCCTCAGCCAAATTGCTATTGCCTCAGTTGGACACGTCGTTTTGAGCGGAGGTTTAGAATTGGAGAAAATAAGTTAATCATGAAGTCATCCGGTCGGCGAGATTGTTGTGAGCTGCCGGGAGGTGGTGGGGCCCACATCCTTATGAGTAACGGCCACTCTAAAGAGGATCTTATCCCATGGAGGGGGAAAGGTGTTCCAGTCATCAGGGGTTCACTGGGTTAACAACCAGACCAGTGGTAGAGAAAAACTACTAAAGAGCAGGGCTACGATGAAGACTTGTCTAAGTGTGACAGTAGATTTAAAAGATCTAAAAGAATGAAATTCAGTGGTGATAGAGTGCAGTGCAGTATATGTTTCTTATTTGGTTAATAGGCAATGCGATGGGATACATATAAATAATTGATTAGTTTTGTATTTTTAACTTGTCAAGTAAACACACACTTTTGTATTGTTTTATATAAAAGAGTACCATCATAACCATTGTTTTTACTGCTTCAACTTTGAAGCTGAAAAGATAAGGCTGACTGTACTTCACTGAACTGTATGGACCAACTCAGGACGCCTGGCCACAAACACGTTTCCATACAGTGGCATCTTATCTTAGAGGAGGTCTTCTCGCCCATGCTGTGCGTCCACCGAGTAAGCTGTGTTTTACTATGTGGAAAGACCAGTCCAACCGGTCCAAAAGCCATCAGACATTGTTTGCACAACGTACAGGTTTTCCTTCTGACAAGCATTTAGAGTAAATATCTAGTTTTCATCCAATTAATATCCACAAGCAGATCTTTGGCCAGTAGATTATTGTACATTAATTACATTAGCATTTTCTCTGCGACAACAAGGTGGGTTCTTATCCATGATCTTCAAACTGTGACAGGGAACCATTGATCTGGGCCATGTTGTCATTCAGATGATAATTAGGAGCGGGTGAGAGGTCGTCCTCCAATCCGTTTGAACATCTGGATGTGAGTTCCTCAAGGACAACGGGAGCTGCAGCAGGCTGCCACTGTGCTAAGCTCTCCACGTCTTCATGGGCCGAGGTGCTAAACACATATCTCATTCATTCCAATGCTTCCCGCAGCTCCGTCAAAGAATCGATGCAGAAAAAAACAGAGGAAAGAGAAAGAAAGGTATTTATGATATAAAGAGCATTGGCACATTTACTGACACATGTTGTGAAACATCAAGTGAGGTATACCTCAAACTCTATCACCCTTCTTCCTAAGATGAACAGTTAAAAATATTATTCCACTGTCCAGCATTTTGTTAAATTGTAGGGAGGGAAAAGTAACACACCTAATACAAGTAAGTGTAACAAGAAAGTCATGAAAGAAAGCTGCATCATGGTTGGTGAGTGTAAGGTCAGGTGTGAAACGAGATGAACAACAAAGCTTTTTGACTTCTTTTCACAGTTTTATCTTAATGGAAGAAAACCTTTGACTTTGTAAAACAGACAAAAAAAATGTAATCTGTAAAATTACAGAATAACAACATAAGCACTTCATGTTGCTCTTTAATAGCCTAGCGTTGGTGCTACCACAGGTTAAGCTTATCTATAATTAAAACTGTATTTTAGGGACATTCGAACGGAGACATTAGCAGACGCAACATATATACTTCTCAATGTGATAGAGAAAAGCTCAAATTAATCAATTTATGAAGACCTGATATGTAAAAATTATTTAAATTAATTCCTTCTTTATGAGTAAATAAAAAGTTAAACTCCAGGAGTAGGCTACACTAAATTCTGTCACCACTGCATTTGTGTTATCGTTATACAATGAATAATTCCGTTTGCAAACCGCAAAAGTGCTTACAGCAGAACTTTGAAGAAATCAGCTGAACAAATTGTCTAAGAAACAACGGCCTTGTTCACAGTGTTTAGCCGGAAACATGCTTTGCTTTGCAACCCCAACGAATGCTGACACTCTTTAAACAATGACTTGTACATCTTTTCTTCAAAGGGAGTAGGGGCCTAAAGTTGCAAGGGAGATGAAAACGCATGTCTATTTTGCAAAACTTTCATACCAAATAATAGAAAGTACTGTTTGATAGTGGTGATTTGGTGATTTAAATTTTTTTTCAGATAAACTTCATCATGGTTTTGGTGAGCACTCTTTCAAAAGTACAAGGTAAATGACGAACTGAACTGTTCTCGGCCAACATTCAAATGCAAAACATAAACGTTAATGTTAATCAGCATGCCAGGGGAGTAGTATGCACACAAACAATGCAAATATTGCCCCCTTGTGGTAATTTAATAGTCACAGATGCTGAGGGAGTTGGGAACAGAAAAATATACAGCTATACCCCATTCCAACTTTGGGCTGGCTATCGAAGACAATGGCACCAAAGAAGGAAATAACAACTATAGTAATTAAAGTCCTCTCTATGTGATGATATCTAAGAGGGGACAGAAAATTAGGACAATGTGAATTGAGTGAATTGACATAAAAAATTTAAAAATAAATAAAAAATAAATATTTAATGCTCTCTTTCCTTCTGTCCGCAATCCCCCTCTTTACTCTCTATCCCATCTCTCCTCCGCTATTTATTTTTTCCTGATAACCCCTTTCTTCCTCTCAGACTCTCACCCTGGCTCTTGTTAGTGCAGAGTAAATTTCAATGTCACTTAAAGTCACAGCTGTAATTTATTGGCTCCTTTATACTGACGGACAAAGGTCGTGAGCGACACCGTGAGCCGCTCTATCAGGTTTATCTGTGCGGGTCATTAACCTTGACCCGGTATGAATGCACTTCAGTCCAGAAGCTTCCCCTTCCCACAGACATTTTATGCCCCCAAGAAGTTGTCCCCGCGACAGCCTCTCCCTTGCCCCATCGCTCAAGTGCTTTAAACTTGCCTTAATTGTCATATGGCAGCCAACGCAGCTTTCTTAATTGATCTGACCTTTCACAGCGCTTTCTAATTTCCAATCCCGGGTTTCATTGTTCCATCTGGCACTTTAAAACGACATCTGGTTAACTGTACTTTGCCCGGTGATCTCTGTACAGTTATTTTAAAACTTAATGTATGCTTCAACAGATGTTCGTTTTTATAGATGAGGAGCTAAACTGCACTCTGATACACTCCATGTCTGAAATACTTCCCTCAGCAATTCAAATATTGACACCACGAATTACAAGCCATGCCGCCAGCAATCCCTGCTATAATGTTGGCCCTCTTATTTTGCAGCCTATTAGGTAAACATCAGTTCAGCTTTTCACTCATCACAGACCATAAATAAAACATCAGCCTTAAGTTTATAAAGTGATAAACATGGCTGCAGCGGAGGGTTTGGTTTTTACAAATATGGCTGTTGTCAGCAAGAAGGCAGGCAAATTAGTTGAATAAATAATAAGCAGGCGCAGACAGGAGATGAGAGTGTATGTTCACCGTGAACGTGCGATGTCAGTCAACAGGTCGCTGCAGGCTGCACCGGATCCACCGAGATACCTCTCAGTAAGTCTCTCCTCTCAGGTAAGTCTCCTCTTATTAACCACACAAAGTAACCACTGAACTTCCTGATTAAAAGATCCAGCAGTTAGGTCCAGGGTTCAAAATCATTGCTATCAAGTCTAATAATAATAATAATAATTAATCATAATCGTAATCCACCCATATTTTAACCATCTTGCTAGAAATATTTTACATTCCAGTCATTTAGCAGACGCTTTTATCCAAAGCGACTTACATTGAAATTTCAGGGGCAGTCCCCCTGGAGCAACTTAGAGTTAAGTGCCTTGCTTAAGGACACACTAGTGGTGGTGTTCCCAGGTAGGCTAAAACTCATGACCTATTGGTCACCAGGTAGACATTCTACCCACTAGGCCACGACTATCCCATATTTCTCATTCAATGTGTCCCTCATTGACATTTTCCAATAGACACATTTCCCATGACTGGTATTTTCAGGAGGAGGTGCTCAACGAGGCTCCAACCTGCAGGGCATTGCCATATAATTGACTGATTAAACGCTTATTGATCGCAGAGATCCGGTTGATGGAGGCAAGGGATATGGATCCACCTGCCCTTGTTCTGTACTTAATTCTGTCCTCTGTCTCTGAAACAGAAGCATAATACACAAAAAGGAATGAAACAAACTACTTTTTGGACAAATCTTAATTATGACGATGTGCTATCTATTGTTGCACAGATGAAAAAAAAACATATCCTAATCATTCATCAACTAGTTTCATCTTGGCCCTACATTACATTAATAAACACACAATCAGAACGAAATACATTATGTCAGTACAATATGGAGTCTATTTGAAATACAAATAGAGAGGTGGTTGAACGTCTCAGAGGGCTTCAGGAGACAGGCACTGACATGCTCCAGCCTCAAGGTCAGAGTTGGCCGCTACCCCCGAAGGCCTCCAGCCACTGAAAGACATGTCGTCCCTCCTGAGCCCAGCCGGAGCGAGGCGAACCACAGAACATCTGTTCGCAAACAGCCCTGATGGAGCCGTCCTGACACAGGCTGCACGCTCGCCCTTACCACGCCGCTCTATTCCCTGGTCGTGGCCAGATGGCGGCTCGCGCGGCAGCTCCCTCCACTTTACGTCCATGAGCAAATCAAGAGGCAGCATAGCCTGCAGGTAGCGCCCCAGGCAGGCCTGTGCCACTCACTGCTGACCACCCTCTGGTGGCTTCCAATGTTCCCTTCTGTCAAAAGACAAATTGTCCAGCAGCCTGCTCTTTTATGAATTCACCCCGCGGTCTATTTCTCAAAAGAGGTTAACGAAAATCCTTGGCCTGGGTTGCTGAACTTGGGGAATATCCTTTCGGAAAAGTTTAGAGTCCAGGAGAAAGGCAAGGCATGCGGACTTATTTCCAGTCTCTGCGAATATCACAAGGCCCAAACTGTCAGGGATGCCTAAGTTCAGTTTTGTGTATATGAGTAAGTCAGCACTAAATGTGTAATAGACTACCATAGCGATGCCTATGAGAGAGAGAGAATAGAGTTCAGGAAGATATAAATACTTCACATCAGAGAACAATTTTGCCACACATTTACCACACAATTTGCAGTGTCGGACCTAATTGCTACAAAATCAAATAAAGACTATTTCCATCTCCTGACAAATATTTATTTTGTGTCAGTTTGGGGAAACCTAGAATTTGAAAAGCATAAACACAGCTGATCGAGGTTAACCTTTAACAGTGCTTCCATTTTGTCTACTGTGTAATTAGAGACACGTGCACACGTTACGTCACACACAGAAAAACACACACATCCAAACATAGACAGCAGCTATGGTGACCATTGCAATGGAAAGCTATACAAGTAATTAGTAATACATTCAACGGACAACTGCGGACCCACTGAAACCAACAAAAAGAGTTCCGCTCTGTAATTAAGATAACTGTTGTTGTCCCAATGTGGTGCAGGTCTACTGTGGTGAATAGCTCTTATGCCATTGCAACTGAACTGAACATTCAAAGTTTTGGTGGGTACTGTTCATCTCAGAACCCTGTCTTATAAAGTCTCCGTCGCCTACCAACCACATGGACCTATTCAGTCGCCTGAACATTTTCCAACTGATGTGAACATCAATTATGGAGTTCTATAAAAATCTAAAATCTAGTCCAACAGCCCTGAACTAAAAAACAGTCTTATTGGGGGCTTGGCCTAAACATGGTCAGCTATTGCATCACCGCGACATAGACAGATTTATGGACGGCATCCATTGAAATATGAAAGCATCTTGGCCTGTGGTTTCCCTGGCAACACTTACATCTGTTTACAGTAAAACTGCCCTTCTAAATACTCTGCGAGGTTGCACTTGACCATTTGATGTGCTCAGAGAAAGAGGAAATAGAAAACATCTTGAGGCTGGCCCCCCGCTGTGTTAGAACTCCATGCAAAAGTAGAGCTTTAATTAGTGCAATCTAAATGAATAACACAAGTGCTTTGTGGTGGAGTGGGACAAAGTGTTTCTTGGAGCACTCACAATCTTTATTGACGCACAGAATTTCCACCTGACTTTCTCCTACCACTGGTATGTGCTCAGACCGCCAACACCTCTGCCACCCAAACAGCAAATCAGCAGTACAGTACTGTGTTCTGTCGGAACGAAACCTTTTGACATAAATTCTACACAGAGTTTTATAAATGAGACCCCAGGTCTTGTTAAAAGCAGTTGTAGTCAGGCATTTATTCTGAACAGCATGTTTGGGGGGGATCAAGAGGTAATTTTGAGGTAACTGATACTGATTTCACAAAGAATGATCATCTAGAAACTGAAAGTCCTATCTGTGGCTCGCAGACGCGCGATTTGATGATATCTTTCTGGACAATCAAAAAGGTTTTCCTGCTGCACACAGTTTTTCGTTAGGTAGATTGTTTCCCCATTTACCCATAATTCTGTGGTTTCTTTCCTTTGTATAAATCTATGATTGGTGACAAACACTAGAATCTGAAATCCTTAACTCTAGACTAGAGGGTAGTAGCGCCTGTGTTTACAAGCACTTGTATATAGTGGTAGCGTCTGGTGTGGTAAGAGTCTTTTTATGAGTCTTTCTTAAAAGAACCGAAGCGATTTTCAGGTTGCTAAGCGCTGTTAAGAGCGAAGTGTCAAATCCTTGCCAATGTGAGATTAGAAGGACACCATTGGTGTGTGTGGTGTGGACATGGGATATAGTTGCACATAATTAGTCATGAATGGTACTG
>JAPMUY010000109.1:5000-13850 GCA_026901105.3 Galaxias olidus | reverse complement strand
GGATGATGCTGTTGCTGTTGTTTACCTCTCGTTTCCACCAATAATAGCTGGGGACCAGGCACAGTATTCCTGTTTGACGGTGGTCTCCATGGCGACGGCAGCATTGTTGTTGTTAGTGGGCTCCGGGGCCGAGCCCTCTTGGTAGAGGCTGAGAGAGGCCTGTCGGACCAGGTAACCGCGGCGACGCTCCTTAACCCCCGAGGCGCTGCAGTAGAGCTCCCCCTGTCTGCTGGAGGGGGACAGGCAGCCGTAGTCAAAGGACTGGCTGCGTGTCTCTGGGTGCTCCGCCAGCAGAGCCACCGGCGCCTGCTCCGACGAAGAGCGCCTCATCTCCCTCTGCTGGTGGTGGCCGGTATGACTGCTTCCCGGGACCGTCAGGAACTCAGACTGCTTCCCGGAACCGGCCCCGCCCGTCGCCGCGGCAACACCGGCCCCAGCAGCGCCGGCCGGGTCGTCCTGCTTGGCGGACGAGGAGGAGGAGGCAGAGGTCTTGAGGAGCCCTTCGTCGCGGTCGAAGGACATGGAGAAGGAGGAGGAGTGGGAGAGGTTGCTCTCCTGGCTGGGGCTCCGGGACAGGCTGGTGCAGGCCGACTCAAAGCTAGAGTCGCCTGACGAGTGGTCCATGTCCGCCAGCCGCAGGCGCTTCTTCTTAGGGGGCAGCTTCTCCGCCGGGAGCTGGGACAGAGTCTCGCTGCGCTGGGGCCACTGGAACTCCTCCACAACAGGGTGAGGGGCCTAGCAGAGCAAAGGGCAGGGGTCAGAGGTCAGGGGGTTAATACAACAGAAAGCAGACTTTAGAGGTTAGAGGTTTAGCAGTTTGTTTGTTTGTTTACCTGAGGGGTATTCCATCAACCGCGCTAATGAAATTGGAGCTTAATAGAAAAAGCCTGGCTTGAACTAACTTCAACTTGGATTTAAGCCTCAAGTCATTCCATGAACACAATTCAGCCGTTTCCAGTCAACGTTAACTCAAGCCAGGCTTGTACAAGCTGGCATTATGTGCGCGCACGGAGAACAGAAGCAGGCCATAACAATCGATTGTCAAAAAGCAGATAAAGTGTCGCAAAAACCAGAAAGAGCGGTGCTATTCTCGCGAGAAAACCACGTCAAAGGATTTCGCCACTGACTGTCTCGTCACCAAAAAGGGCAATACTGCTGCGATTTTCAAGGCAAGGGAAAGTGCGTGGGCAAATATTGCAGACAGATTAAATGCGTAATTTAGTAGCCTACTTTTTAATGTAAATCAACATTGACATCGTTATGATGAGACTGCGGCATCAACAGGCTCAATAGTAAGAAATCTGAATTATCATTAATATAGGCCACAATCTTTTTACAGGCTCCCTGGTAGCTCACCAGGCAAAGAGCACGCTCCATGGATGATAAGT
The DNA here is from genome assembly GCA_026901105.3 of Galaxias olidus. Classification (NCBI taxonomy): domain Eukaryota; kingdom Metazoa; phylum Chordata; class Actinopteri; order Galaxiiformes; family Galaxiidae; genus Galaxias; species Galaxias olidus. The sequence goes on along the minus strand of JAPMUY010000109.1, from coordinate 12,462 downwards.
GCTTTTTCAATTTTCAATGTCACATTGTGTTCTAGATCGATATCTGCCACAAATAATGCAATTACAATAAGCAAATGGAATGCCAAAGTGAACACTTATTTGTCATTTCAGCATTTGACTTTTTTAGGCCTATGTTTAATGCGGCAAGGTTGCGAACACAGGAATTGGACGTAAACACTTATATTCATGCTTGGTCATATACATTGTGAGAAAAAGGTCTGAACCTACGTATGTTTCCAAACACGGACATACGGTATGTGACAATTGAAGCGAGCGAGAAAAGACACTTGACGGAACTGTCTTTTGGGATTTTGTTTCCACCTGTTGGATATTCTTTGTAACACAGCTAAACTAAGGTTGACAGTTAGCCTACTACGGAGCAGGCTAGTTCAGTGGTATAAATAACCTTGGTAACTGAGCGGGGATTCGTATTAGCCACAGTAATGGAACGGATCTCTCACTAAAATTAGCCAGACTTATCTTAATAAGCCAGGCTTTTCGCTTATCTAGCTTGATGGAATACCCCCCTGTATCTGTTTGTTTGTTTGTTTAGCTGTATCTGTTTGTTTGTTTACCTGTATCTGTTTGTTTGTTTGTTTACCTGTATCTGTTTGTTTGTTTGTTTACCTGTATCTGTTTGTTTGTTTGTTTAGCTGTATCTGTTTGTTTGTTTGTTTAGCTGTATCTGTTTGTTTGTTTGTTTACCTGTGTCTGTGCTGTCTGTTCGTTTGTTTACCTGTGTCTGCGCTGTCTGTTCGTTTGTTTACCTGTGTCTGCGCTGTCTGTTCGTTTGTTTACCTGTGTCTGCGCTGTCTGTTTGTTTGTTTACCTCAGTCTGTTTGTCTGTTTACCTGTGTCTGCGCCGTCTGTTTGTTTGTTTACCTGTGTCTGTTTGTTTGTTTGTTTACCTGTGTCTGCGCCGTCTGTTTGTTTGTTTACCTCAGTCTGTTTGTCTGTTTACCTGTGTCTCCGCCTCTTTCACCAGCGCCGCCCCCTCCAGCTCTTTTTCGGGTTTGTCTGGTTCCTCTGTCACCCTGATCTCTGGTACGGTGATGTTGGGCTGGCGGACCAGCTTAGGGGGGATCTGGTAGGGCTGTCCCGTGGAGGAGGAGGAGAGAGGGAGCAGCTCTCCTTCACTCTGCTGGGCCTCCATGCTCTCTGAGCGGGCTGAGCGCTGAGGCAGCACCGGCCCCTCTGGGCTCGGCACCAGAACCTCCTCCATGGGGCCCAGGTCGGCCTGCTCCCCGGAGCACTGGGGAGTCAGCGGGCTGCGGTGGTCCTGCTGGTGGTACCCGGGCAGGTCCAGGGACTCGGCCTTCTCGAAGGAGCTGGGCCGGCTCAGGGAGTTGGTGTGCTGGATGACAGAGATGACGTTCCCTCCTTTCCGTGGCTCTCCGTCCGGGGGCGGGGCCAGGTCCTCGGAGCACACGCTGGTGCACGTGTCGAAGCTGTCTGATTGGCTGTGGGCGCTGTGGAAGGAGCTCCGGGCGCTGGCGGAGAGCGAGGGCGTGGCCCGGGCGTTGTCCTGACTACCGGCGTGGTCTCCCAGCAACATGTCCAGGGATCCGCTGCAGCTGCTGTCTCCGTGCCCGGGGCTGTCCTCCTCATCGCCCACGCTCGTTTCCTTACGCCGCTTACGCGTGGCGCTCTCCGTCGCCGCGGCGACCTTGTAGGGGTGGGCGGGGCCGTCGGGGGCCGGGTGCTCGAAGGCGGCCTGCCTCTGCAGCCGACGCCCCGCGGGGTAGAACACGTCATCCACCCTCATCATCTCATCAAAGGAGTGGCTGACTCGGATCCCAGGAGGAACCCTCAGCGTGGGGGGGCAGGAGGACGGCATGGAGTTACTCCTCACCAGGGAGCCACCGTCACTGCACCAGAGACACAGTACTATTAACACCACAGTCATACTAACCCCGACCCCAACCCCAACCCTAACCCTCAGCGTGGGGGGGCAGGAGGACGGCATGGAGTTACTCCTCACCAGGGAGCCACCGTCACTGCACCAGAGACACAGTACTATTAACACTACAGTCATACTAACCCCGACCCCAACCCCAACCCTAACCCCACCCCTAACCCCAACCCTAACCCTCAGTAACTACTGTAACAATTATATGAATTAATTAAAGTCATACTAATAATTATAATACGAATTCAGGGAGCCCCTGTCACTGCACCAGAGAGGATACAGCAGTTATGATCATAATGACAATTATCATCATCATGAATAATAATAAAAATCATGATCATCAAGATCATCATAATCAATTATAGTAATAATATATAAACATAATAATAATAATACTTTTTAAGCTCATCATCATAATCATTGTGAATATTACTGATAGTTTGTTTTGTTACCTGGGGGCCTCCAGGAGCCCGGTGCTGCTCTGACAGGAGCCCGTCGGGGCCCCGTATTGCTTAGAGTCCCCCTCCCCTCTGAAGAAGATGTGGTCCTCTGTGATCTTCCCCATGCCCACCTCAAACAGGCCCACCAGCGCCGGGTCCACTGTGAGGGCCTGTCGGGGCCGGTAGTACCAGGTCCGGCCGAACATGATCTCCTCGTAGGACTTCACGTTGGTGTTGGGCGGGCTGACCTGCTGCTCGGCGCTCTCAGAGCGGGAGAAGTAGCCCGAGTCCGTGCTGCCTTTACTGTGTGGGCTGAGCAGGTTCAGACACTGGACCTCCGGGTCAGAACACACACCTCCTCCTCTCTGCTCCTCCTCCGTCAGGCGCAGCGCCAGCCGCTGTTTGGCGGACGGGGACTGGTCGTCGGGGGCTACGGGGGCACAGGGCGCGGCCCCCCCAGGGCGGGGTACGATGAGGAGAGGGACCTTCATCACCCCCGTCTGCTCCTCTGCCAAGGCAGCGTAGGCCGGCCCCACCACCTGACCCCTCTCCGTCTCCACGGCGATCAGTGGCAGGGTTGCCACGGCGCCCTCCAGCCCCTCGTCGTCCGTGTCCGTGCTCTGCTCCCCCTCGGAGTCGGGATGCTCCAGGTCCCCCCCTGGCCCGCCCCGGGGGAAGGGGCCCAGGCCTGCCTTGATGGCGTGGGCGTGGGACTTCCTGTGCTTGTACAGGTTGCTCTTGGTCTTGAAGGAGAAGCCGCAGGGCACACAGGGGTACGGCCGCTCTCCTGTGTGGGAGCGGATGTGCTTCTTCAGCACGCTGGGCTTGGCGCACGCACGGCCGCAGTAATGGCAGATGTACTTCCCGGGTTTCTTCGGCTTCTGATCCTTCCTGCTGTAGCTCTCCTCTCCCAGCTCTGAGCTGGACTGGGAATACTGGCCCAACGAACTGGGAAGACTGGAAAGCAGAATACATTACATTAGACCACAACATAAGACCTGTTGTTATTTAAAAATTGTTATCGGCTAGTGTTCACATTTGACCGAATACATATATGAAGATACAGTGAAGGATATTAATACACATATATCCTATATACAGAGAGTGCCTGTGTATTAAGTTTCTTCTTCTACCTTGGAGACTTCTGTCGGGGGAAGCCTCCAGCGCCCCCATGTGGTCTGGAGTGGTACAGGTCGTCTGAGGGCAGCTGGCCAGCATAAGGCCAGGCGTGGGGCTCCACTCCTGGGGGAGGCTTGGCCCCGGAGAGGAAGCGCTCTGCCTGGGGGTGCTGCGGGTAGCCCTGGGGGGGCAGTGGGTAAGACTGGTACCCCCGTGGGTAGGAGCCCTGAGGGCCATAGGGACCCCCAGCGTTTCCCCCCTGCTGGGGGGCTCCTCCCGGCCGTGCGACCTCCGGCTCGGAGAAGGAGCTCCGCTGGGCGCCGGTGCTCGGCTCTGATGCCCACTTCCTGTGGAGGGGCGTCTTCTCGCTCAGAGGATCCTTATAGGTGCATTTCTGGCCAATGGTGACGGAGAGGGCGGGAGAGTCGTGAGGCTCCATCGTCCCCTGATTGGTCGGTCGGTGAGGAGTGGGAGGGGCAAAAGGCGGTTAGAAGGTTCTAGAAGCGCCAGGCATGGCCCAGGGTTCCACCAATCGGGGACCTCAGAGGAACAGGAAGGAGCCGATCATAGCTGAAGCTGATTGGAGGATGGAGATGGAGGTGGGGCTTAGGGTACAACATCAGAATACCAAAGGCAGAGATGATGTCAGCGATGACGTCATAAACCTCCCTCTAGGTCCAGGTCCCTCTGGAGAAACATCCACATCATCAATAATGGACCCTTATCTTGTGACGACAAACAATATCCCTTAGGGACAGTGAAGAGAGAATACTCACGTCTTTCAGAGACAGAGAGGAGGCACTGGTCTCTCAATCTAAGAAGAAACACAAAACAAGCACAAATAGTTAGCCATTTTCAAAACCCAAACCCTAGATCCACAGGTTATAGGTCTGCTGTGCATGCTGACGCACAAACACTAACATAGATCTACAGATTATAGATCTGCTATCCTCGCTGACACACCTAAACACTATCATACGTAGGTCTACAGGTTATAGATCTGCTATCCTCGCTGACATACCTAAACACTATCGTACGTAGATCTGCAGGTTATAGATCTGCTATCCTAACAGTAACTAACACTTAACACTAACGTAGGTCTGCAGAGGCTCCCAGCTGGGATCTGGAGAGCGCAGATTCATTCTCTAACTGAACAGAATCACAGTTTGTGATTGTGCTACCCCTCCTCCCTCCTCCTCCTCCTCCTCTTCCTCCTCCTCCTCCTGGCCCAGTGACTCACCAGTCTAGAGCGCCCACCCCATTCTAAAGACACAGGGAGTTCTAAATAGAGGAACCCACGTCAGCGGGTCAGATGTGTGTGGGCGTCCAGAGAGAGAGCACTAAGAGACACACACACACACACACACACACACACACACACACACACACACACACACACACAACACACACACACACACACACTTCAGTATAAATCCACCATGCATCCCATATGGTTTTAGATTCTTCTATTGAGTGTTTCAGGGTTTGTATTTGCTGTGTGTGTTTCAGTGTATCTGTTATGTTATGTTTGCGTGTGTGTGTGTGCGTGTGCGTGTGCGTGTGCGTGTGCGTGTGTGTGTTGTTGTAAACCGTTTAACCACAGTGACAGCTGGAAGCTGAATTGCTGCAGTGTCTCAGTTTAAAACATGCTGAACCTGCATTTCCTCCCTTCTCGATTGCGACACACACACACACACACACACACACACACACACACACACACACACTCACACACAGGGGCCTCAGTGAGCGTGTGCACTAGCTGTCTTAGTGACGCGAATGCCAGAACACCAACGCGAGCGTCTATAAATAGCCCGTCAGAAAACAGCAGGTTATTTTTAGCTCCCGAAACAGGAACTTTGGTCAGAGTTTTGTTTTCGTACGCCACTGTGCTGCATGAGTGACTGAGGGGGAGGAGAGGAGAACAGAGGAGAGGAGAGGAGAGGAGAGGAGAGGAGAGGAGAGGAGGGAAGGGGACGGGGAGGGGAGAGGAGAGGAGAGGAGAGGAGAGGAGAGGAGAGGAGAGGAGGGGAGAGGAGAGGAGGTAAGAGGAAAGGAGAGGGAGAGGAGAGGAGAGGAGAGAGGAGGAGGAGGAGGAGAGGAGAGGAGGTAGAGGAGAGAGAAGAGGAGAGGATGAGATGAGAGGATGAGGAGAAGAGAGGAGAGGAGAGGAGAGGAGAGGAGAGGAGAGGAGAGGAGAGGAGAAGAGGAGAGGAGAGGAGAGGAGAGGAGAGGAGAGGAGAGGAGAAGAGGAGAGGAGACTGCAGCTCTCTATAGGTAGCTTGTTACTTTAACGTGGAGAAAGTGAATCGTTTAAAAGATGCTACAGAATAATATCACACACTTTCATACTGGAGCCAAATCCAGAGTATTGTATATATTTGCCAGGGCTCGAAATTAGCGGTGGCACAATCTTGCTACAGCTTCGAGTCCATTGAAGGTGTTTTTTTACAGCGTCTCGTCTCCGTTATGTAGAGACCACCAGCGTGTTTCAAAGTGCATAACCCGCGTCTTTTTGCCAAAGCCCTCCTCAATGTGTCAGCTTGCCCATCAAAATCAACTAAAGACAGGACTAAAGAAATCCACAAACAGCTCCGCTGAAGAAAAAAGTCATTTAAAAATCTCAGATTTCTGTGTTGCATTTGAACAGAAAAGGGCATAGGTGAAGTGCGTTCCCAAACTGGTAGCAAACATCTACATCACTACAAAATGTAAATTTCTAGCCTTGATATTAAAGCCTAAAGGGTTGTACAATGACCGAAATAAAGAACTAACACACGGGTGCATGATGCCTCAGCACCTGTTACTGTAAGAGAAACCTCTTCATAATGAATGTCATTTTAATACTGTATTTTAACTACATGTCAGCAACATCTGACAAACACAACCATACTAAATAATACTACATTTTACTTTTGATACTTTAAAAGCAGGTACTTTGGCACTTTGAGTAGAAATTTCAAGTAGAAATGTATATTGAAGACTTGGGAGTAATATTAAACAAATTTAGGGTATCTGTACTTTCATTCAATGGCAGGATGTGTGTACTCGCACTCTCACACACTCACACACACACACACACACACACACACACACACACACACACACACACACACACACACACACACACACACACACAGACACACACACACACACACACACACACACACACACACACACTCCCTCGGGGTGCTTGTCTCTGTATGGGAGTCAGTCGCTCAATGGTTTCTTGTATAATCCTTCTACATAATCCCCTAGCTGCCTGTGAGTGGGTGAACCTTTCACTGGCTTCCTCTTCAAGTGGAGCGAGAGGTGTGTGTGTGTGTGTGTGTGTGTGTGTGTGTGTGTGTGTGTGTGTGCCACTGTGTGTGTGTGTGTGTGTGTGTGTGTGTGTGTGTGTGTGTAGGCGGAGAACCAGCAGTATCTGTGTCAGGCTGTGTATGAGGTAGTCTGAGGGAACAGATGGGCACAGTGTGTGTGTGTGTGTGTGTGTGTGTGTGTGTGTGTGTGTGTGTGTGTGTGCGTGCGTGCATGCGTGTGTGTGTGTGTGTGTGTGTGTGTGTGTGTGTGTGTGTGTGTGTGTGTGTGTGTGTGTGTGTGTGTGTGTGTGAGAGAGAGATGGAGCAGCAGATCTTCATAGATAAATGCAGCACTAGCACAGAGATGGGAGGTTTTATATAAGAAGACGATTAGTATGTGTGTGTGTTTGTGTCTGTCTGTGTGTATGTGTGTGATATGTGTGCACGTGTCTGTGTGTGTGTGTGTGTGTGTGTGTGTGTGTGTGTGTGTGTGTGTGTGTGTGTGTGTGTGTGTGTGTGTGACTGGCTGTCCAGTCTCTGGCCATGTGCTGGTCAAGGCATTAAACAACACACACACACACACACACACACACACACACACACACACACACACACACACACACACACACACACACACACACACTCATCTCCCCTGTTCTTCTAATACGTTAATGTGTAGGCACTCTCTATGTTAA
>JAPMUY010000108.1:135000-136009 GCA_026901105.3 Galaxias olidus | reverse complement strand
CGTGCTCAGGTCTGAGGTAGAGAGAGAGCCTTGATCCTGACCCGACTTCCTCCTCCTCCTCCTCCTCCTCCTCCTCCTCCTCCTCACTCTCTTCTCCCGCCGCTCCGAGCTTCCCCCTCATCTCGAGTCGGCATCTTCCTCCTCAGCTCCCTCTTATCGTCCTCGCCCAGCCTTCCCTCCTCTGACCTACTTGAGCTCCCGTCTTCCATCTCCCTCGCTCCCCTGTTTGAACGCCTCCATCTGGTCCCGTCAAACCCCCCCCCCCCCCCCCCACAAACTCTGTCTCCCCCCCCACACACTCTCTCTCTCTCTACCCCCCCCTCTATCTCTCTATTACCACACTTCCCTTCTCTCTTTGTTCGAGCCAAGGTTGAGGTAGATCCACGGCGGATGTTCAGCGTGTCACAACATTGGCTCGGCCCGCCTCTCCAGACCCAGCCCCCTCATCTCACACACCCCTCCCCGGCCCGCTCCGCTGAACATCCATCGGCCACGGTGCCCGCGCGTATCGGATCCCCGTAAATATGGCGGCACGACGATTCAGCACGGCGGTGAAACGCGCGCCCCCCCCCCCCACCCCCCACCACCACCACGTATGGTCCCATGATTGATATTGATGCTCCAGGCGTGGAGGGGGCAGTAAATAAAACCCCGGCGCTGCGGGAATTTTCCCCGGGATCAGCAACGCGGTGGTGGGGGGTTCGATACGACGTGGAGATATATGGGGGAGATCAAAGGGGGGAGGGGGTGGGAGTGAGTTATGGGGGGAGGGAAACGGGGCTAAGGACTGGGGCAGAGGGGGGTTGGGGGGTATCGGTGGTTAGGTTATCCAGAGGCAGGAGGTTGGCGTGGGGGAGCGGAAGATGTCTGAAGTTGGAGGGGGGGGGGTTCCTCAAGTTGGGGCTGCTTGGTTAACAACTTTTGACTTTTGACTAGTTCTAACCCTGCTGCCGTCTCTTAACTCCAGGCTGTGGAGACGTGCCTGAGCGAAGCCACATCAAAGCAGCAT
>JAPMUY010000108.1:110000-130000 GCA_026901105.3 Galaxias olidus | reverse complement strand
GGGAGGGAGGAAAAAGAGGAGCTGAAGACACAAACCAATGAGTCCAGCTAGAGCAGAGCAGGATAGAGACAGCGAGAGAGAGAGAGAGAGAGAGAGAGACAGAGAGAGAGAGAGAGAGAGAGAGGGAGAGGGACGAAGAGGAGGAACGTCCGCGTGTGTCTGCACGTGTGCCTGTGTGTGTGTGTGTGTGTGTGTGTGTGTGTGTGTGTGTGTGTGACAGTTATGAAAACGGAAGCAGGACTACTTCCCGTCATCCCACACTCTACCTCCTCGAACTTCCTGAGCAGCTCCTGCACGCTAAAGTTCAAGCCAATCATGTTGAAAATCATGCCCAGGCTCCGCCCACTCTCCCCAGGGGGGGCCTACATCCTCCCCGAGGTCAGGGAGGTCAAAGGGCAGCGGGGGGTCGCGACAGTTAGAAAGGTCTTCCGGGGGTTACGTTCAAAGCCGTCTTGGTCAAGGTCGCATCCTGCGAGGGGAAGGTAAATTCCGGGCTTTGGGAATCGATCCAGAATTCCAATGCGGAAACGTTTCCAAAGGCGCGAAAGAAACTCCGTGAGGTCAAACGGCGGACTGCGACCAGGCGACATACACGCCTCACACGCCCCTGGGCTCAGCCCGCATGCAGCGCGCCTCAGTGTGTGTGCTCGCCCTGTCCGGCTGCATGGTAGGAGCATCCTCCTGGAGGCAGCACGTAGGCCAGGGAGAGGGGGGCAGGGCGAGGGGGCTAGCCCGCCGGCATGCTTCCCCCGGCTGGGGTCTGGATCCTCTGCGAGGGCTCCGGCTGCTGGAGGAACAAGGCTGACAGCTGGGGTCGCTTAATCCGGGGAGGGAGCACCAAAGCTGGGCTTGGAACCCAAGGACTCTGGGGGGAGGGGGGGGGGGAGGTCTGGAGCGCCGGAGGGGAATGTTGATAACAGTTCAAAGCTGATGGGAAGACCTGATATCAGAGTACCCTCGCCTTGAACCTTTTTTTTCCCCTCTCTTTCCCGCTCTTTCTTCCCTTCCTCCACTCGTCTGCTGGTCCGCTCAGGAAGCTGGTCACACTCAGGACGTCGTACCCAGAGCAGGACAGGGCGTTTGTTCTCAATTACCCAGATAAAAAGCACTCTGTCCCAGACTGTGTCACACACACTCACAGGCAAACGCGTGCACGCTCACTCAGGAGGAGAAACGAACGCACAAAGAGGCACATGGTATGCCATCGTGTATCTTTCAAAACCCACGTTTAAACACACGCACAGACACACACACACAGAGACAGAGCTGCCACAGTATGTTTGCCCTACAACCGGCCCCCCTGGTTTCCTGTGCACGGCCTGGTCTCGCTCGCTCACACCCCGGTAATCACTGCCAGAGCTGGGACCGACAGCCAAAGAATGCCCCCTTCTCTTCTGGAGCTCCAGGCCCACGTGGCTGGGGACGCACAGCCCCAGCTCAGTGCCGGGGAGCGGGGCTCTCGCCGGCTCTCAGGGGCCCCGGAGGCTCGCCCTCGCGGCTCCTCTCCGCTTGTGAGGCGGGGAGTGGAGAAAGTGTATCCGTCTGCTTCTCCTCCTCCTCCTCCTCTTTCCCCTCGGCAGGCGGGCTGGGATGTTGGGACTGGAGTTCAGTTGTTCCTCCTGCTCCTCGACGGGTCCGCTTTCCCGTCTCCCTGCAGTCACTGAAAGTCCGGAGCCGTTGTTCCCTGGAGCGTTCCTCTGCAGCCCTCTCTCTTTCTCCCTCTCCCTCCCTTTCTTTCTCTCTCCTGCTTGCTCTCCGGCCAGTGGCTCCAGCTGCTGTTTATTATTTTAATCAGCATCCTCCCTTTCCCCTCCTCCCTCCCTCCCTCTCTCACTCTCACTCTCTCTCTCTCTCTCTCTCTGAGTCCGGTTAGGCTGCTGGCTAAACTAACTCGGCACACACCCACTTCCTGAAGGCCTCCACTGGCAGAAAGAGAGAGAGAGAGAGAGACGGAATGACAGAGAGAGAGAGTTGTGGAAGTGTGGCGGAGCAGGGGAGTCCACGCCGAAAGCAGAGGGGAAACAACTGGGGAGTGAGAACCTCCATATCTGTGAAGCGAGGGAAGGAGGAAAGTAATATTAGGAAGAACTGAAGAAAAGAGAGGCGGTGTGGAGAGAGGAGGTGGAGGAACAAAAGGAGAGGGGTGGCGGGGGGGGGGGGGGGGGGGGGGGGTCGAGGCAGAACGTTACCAGGGGAACCGACACACCTGTCTGACGGGAACGACGGCACCACGTGGCTCTCACGCGGAAAAGCGGGGGGGAAAGAAGAGAGGGCAGAGAGAGAGAGAGAGAGAGAGAGAGAGAGAAGGGAGGGGGGTCGAAGAGAAAGCAGGCACACACGATCACGAGTCGACCCGGCCTTTTCAGAATAATGAGCCAGTCTATTCCCCCGCACGGCGAATGTTGTAAAACGTTGCTCGAGTCTAAAGGTGGTGACGCTGAGAGCAATCAAAGAGCAGTCCAGACCATCGTGACATATTGGTGGGCTAGAACTAAAATGATAAGGAGAGAGAGAGATGTGACCTGTGACAACCAAACAAACCCTGTGGCACGACTTGTCTCAAGCACAAAAAACTAGCAGCAGTTTCGCATAGCAACTGCCAGGAAACACTATATATACCTGAATGTAGCCTGCGCGCGCGTGTGCGTGTGTGTGTGTGTGTGTGTGTGTGTGTGTGTGGTAGCACGGAGAACAGAAGGTGAGACAGGTGGCTTCCAGCAGCAACAACACACATCAGATGGCTGTCACGGCCCAAAAAAAAAAAAAGAAAAACAAAAAAGAAACAGAATGCAGAATATTCATAAGCCGAGGACTTTGAGGTGTGCTCAGCAAATTAAAATATTTACATATCGCGTGCGGTTTGGCTGCGGTTCTGACGAACGCGCACGTGAATATGCGCTGTGTGTTTGTACTTTGGGGGAGGGGATTGCTTGGAATTTGATGAAGTCGCGGCAAATTAGCAGGTTGAAAACATACTAGGGATGGGTAATTAACGGAGCAGGTTGGTAAATGATGTGGATGCTGGGGGTCTATCGTGAGGGGGGGGGGGGGGGGGGCTGGAACGCGGCTGTCTGACTAACCGCGGGAGACGAGCACAGACTCGCGCACACGTCCTCAGAACCAAATCAAAGCACATGATCCTGTGCGCCGTGCAAAGAACCACAACGATCCGAACGAGCGCACGCACGCACGCACGCACGCACGCACAGCGCGCGGGCTCGGCTGGGAGCTGAAAGTGAAAAGTTGGGCTTGACGAGGAGCGCTAAGAGGATTAGGACTATTACAGGGGTAAGAATGTAGCGCTATTAAACCTCACCCTGGCACAAAGACGGGGAAGGGAGGAAGAGCTGATCAGACGGAAAAAAAGACGACAAAGAGAGAGAGAGAGAGAGAGAGAGAGAGAGAGAGAGAGAGAGAGAGAGAGAGACTCGGGGCTGGGAGGAGGACGGGGGAGATCAAATGGATAAAGGGAGAAAGCCAGCAGGCGAGTGGAGCCTCTAGGAGTGGGACCCATCTGCCTGTGATAGCCGGTCTGGATCAAAGAGGGACAGGTAGAATAGAAGAACAGACCCACCGGCCTCCACTAACACCCTCTGAACTACACAGAGAGAGAGAGAGAGAGAGAAAGACAGAGAGAGAGAGAGAGAGAGAGAGAGAGAGAGAGAGAGAGAGACAGAGAGAGAGAGAGGGCGAGAGGGAGAGAGAAAGAGAAATAGTTTCTTAAAGAGCCATTTAAAGGGCTTATCCAAACCCTTGATCTCACTGAGGGAGGGTGGAAGACAGATGAGCGCGCACCCACCCACCCACCCACCCACCCACACACCCACACACACACACACACACACACTAAGCTGGGTCGGATATGATAGGATCAATCCTCAAATCACCACATACTCTGGCTCAACTTATCCAAGCATGTTAATAACAAATCAGAAAAGGGAAGGAAGGTTAAAGAGAGAGAGAGAGAGAAAAAAAAGAGAAAGAGAGAGAAAGAGAGAGACCTTATTTATTGTTCCAGCCAGTCAGGCTGACTACAGGGGTGCAGCATGGTTAGAGGGAAACACACTGCCGGATCAGCTTCAGGAGGACAAACAAACTCTTGTATGAATTTGGGAACGAACACGCACGCACGCACGCACGCACGCACGCACGCACGCACACACATATAATTATATATATTATTATATTATATATTCCATTGTGTATTATACCTGCACAATGGAACAATGCAAACATCTGTTGCTTTAACTCGTATTACCAGGCAGCTCTGGTCTTTGCTAAAAATCCCTGATATTTTATCTTCTACTAATGCTCCCCACCTCCGTCCAGAACCACCCCCCCTCCCCCTTTTCTCTCTCCTTTCATCTCGTTGGTTCCTTCTTCCCCTGGTCATCCTCCTGTGTTCTTCTTTCTGTCCCTTAGATGAGCTTTTTAACCATGAAGTGTGTATCTTAATAGCGTATCTCACAGGTGTGTGTGTGTGTGTGTGTGATGCTCTGCTGCGGTGCTCTGTCCTGTATTGATTAGATGGAGTAGTTTAACTCGGGGGCAGGGATGTAACACCTCTGATTGGCCCCCCCAGGGAGCCATGTTTGATAGCTGCAGGCAGAGCGCACGCACACGCACACGCGCACGCGCACGCACACGCACACACGCATGCGCACACACACACAGGAGACGTTTACCCATGCAGTCCTGTACTAGACCTATCGGGCAGTCATCAGAGTTCTACATTCCAGACTAATTCCAGGCCCCTCCCTGACGGGGGTCACTTCCTCTCCCCGAGGTAATCGTCAGCGCACCACTTCCTGTTTGAGAGACAGCGCCCAGCCCTGGTTAATGACAGCTCTGTGGTGTGTGTGTGTGTGTGTGTGTGTGTGTGTGTGAGACTGTCCCCGCGGCCCGTTCCCAGTTGCTCCATCCCAGACAGAAGACATGCTGTCGGCTACAAAGACTTACACTCCAACAATCAACATCGCCCAGGGAACAAGAATGGAAAGGAAAACACAAATATCGAGCCGATTTCTGAGTGTCATTTCAGGCGTACGTCAGCACGTCTACTTCTGTCAAGGACAGGGTGCTAAAAACGACTCAAACGTGGGCAGGCAGGAGAAAAGAAATTGACAGGCTGAGCGCAGCACGCAGACAGAGCCGCCATCGGAGGTGTGAGGCACAGTAAGCGCAGTGATGATTTAAGAATAGATTCTGGCACGGAGAAACCCTTCCAAAGGTCAGCGCGTGACAGGGTGTGACCTCCAGTCCGTGTCGGAGGCGCCAGCACGATCTGAAAGCCCACAGAGGCGACGCAGGGCCAGAGGTAGTAGACGCTTGTTTCCTGTTTGCAGCTGGATGGCCGCCTCGTAAGCTGAAAGTGTGTGAGAAATGGGGTGTCTGTTGTCGTCCGGCGTCTACTGCCGCGCTCCGTCCAAAATGAACCCGATCGCTCGAACGACGGCGCCGCAACGCTGCCATGGCATGGGACAAGAGGGTTCAGAGGTCAAACTAGGTCCCCGAGGGTGAAGCTTGAGAGTCGAGGAGGGGGGTGAACCTTTAGGTTCTGTGGAGTGTGGACGGCCTATCATAGCCCTCGGTCCGTGGGTGGAGGAGAGCGGGAAGATGGCTGCTCCTCTCCACAAGGACACTGAGATGGATCTGGGGCTGTATGTTAAGTGATCGTGCTGCTGACGAAAAGGGAGTATCGATCATGAAGGCCCGTCCCTAGTCGTGGGAAAAGACTATTCTCACTGAACTGAAAGACACACACACACACACACACACACACACACACACACACACACACACACACACACTTCCAAACTGCCGTGAGAACGCATGGACACATCCTCCAACATGGACTCTCGTCACTGCCCACCTCTCCACCTCTCTCTCCCCCTGGCTTAGTCCAAAGCCTTTCCCCCACCTCCCCTCCTGTCCTGGTGGCGTCTCCTCCACATCTCACTACTGTGTGAAAGGGTTCCTAAATCTCCACTGACACAGCGGGCGCTCCGCTGGAACGCAAAGGGAGAGGGGGAAAGAAAGTAAAGAAAACACGGGGCCGGGCTAAAACACAGACTCCTGCTCTGACGTGATTGTTTGAGATGGCTGACCTCTGGTAACGTTTTCGCGAGGCAAAGCTCAATTAAACAGGCGGGTGGCCTCCCTGCCAGCGCCACGCCCGCTGGGTCGCAAAAGGGCAGCGGAGGGGACAGCTTAGCGGGCAGCCTCGTGTAAAAGGCGGCCACCATCTGTTGTGAAAGAGCAGGGGAGGGTCACGGGGGTCACAGGAAATTGGGAGCCAACGACATTGTTTTCGTGTGTCAGTGTGTGGGGGAGAGGAGAGGGAGGAGGAGTTTGGGAGTGGTGAGAGAAAGACGAGAAAGGATGTGAGGTGTTCACCCTGTTCACCCTGTTCACCCACACACACACACACACACACACACACACACACAGCAGGTGAATGGAACTGTAAGATTGAAACATAAACTGTGGGTGGTCAGGACCCCGGGTGGTCAGGACCCCGGGGGGTCAACGCTGGAGAAGCAAAAAACTGAAAAGATGAGGGGAAAAAAAATGGATGGCAGGACAGGAAAAAGACGGATGGCAGGGAGTGAGAGGATAGAAGGAGACATAGAGGGGGCGGACATGACAGCGGAGTGAGCGACCGAGCAAAATGGAGGCTTTTAAAAGCAAAGCAGCCCTTGCAGGAAACAGGAAGAGGTCATGTGAAAATATTAAACTCTTAAACAGCAGTAGTGTTTCTTTATGGAGGCGTGTAGGCTAACCCTGGCGTGTTTTCCAACACTAGCCCCTGTGTTGGACACGGAAGTTCATGGAAAACACATGGATGAATAACAGGTAGCATGGGAAGGGCCTTTTCCATTCAGCCACCCCAAATAAAGTTCCTACCCAAACATGGGAAAAATACACTTTCCCAGCACTGATGAGCTTTAATGGGACTATGACCACACCCAAGCAAAGTTGTCCAAATAGCTTTGTCCGAATCCCCATCATACCCTTAAACAAACGCCTCTGAAAAGCATTCGTAATGCCACTCTATTTGTAAGTGCTTCACATTCAACCCCCCTGCATCCGCCTGCCAAGCATTTCAACCTTCAACGACACACCCTCTTTAATTCTCAAAGCTCAGGACCCAAACGATTACAGCCAACATGGCTACGGAGCAATCTAAAGAGAACCTTCAGGGCCCCAAAACACCGCGGCCACCTTCACGCTCTCCCGGGCAGAGCGGAACGGGAGGGAAGGGTACCTTCGGAGGGCTCCGGGGCTCCCCTGCTGTGAGCGCACGAGGAGGGCTGCTCGCAGAGGATCTCCTCCGTGTCGGTGTGCCTGTCACTCCCGCTGGGAGACGGGCGGAGATACCGCGGGGGCTGGGTGTACGAGGCACTTTGGTGCGACGTGCTCATAAAACGTGCTACACCGATAAAGGATCAAGGCTCGGCGGCGGTACGAGCGTTTGTAGTGGAGACTGTGGCTGCTAGTCGTAACAAAGGAGAGCGAGGGAATGTCTGTTCACAGCTACTGAGAACAATTCCATGTTTGGTGACTATCATTTCTCCCCACCTTTTTCCTAGCTAAGCCTACGCATCCAAATTCAATGTGAGGGACAGCCACATTCGGACTAGGGGTGTCAGTGTCGCTCTGCAGCCGGCAGACCAACCCTCCCCCACCAACCCCCCACCCCTACCCCACCCCCACACACCCCCTAAAGGACCTCCCTCGGGGTGGAGATTCCCAGGCGCTCCGCTGCCCACAGGAAAGATAAGGAAGAGACCATTCTACCTTTCCGGGAACACGGCGATTAAGATTCCAACCATTTCGAGGGCCCTTCCTCCCGAGGACACACTCTTCGTCCACCTCCTGACAGGCCCAGGCGGGTGTTGCGCTACCCTGAGGCATTTTGTTTACTGTTCTACCTTCGTTGAAGCTCAGGGCCAGTTATGACTCAATCGCTTATTTATATTCAGAAAGTATTCAGACCCCTTCACGTTTTACACATTTTGTTCTCATCAATCTACACACAATACCCCATAATAATAACGCGAAAACAGGTTTGTAGAGATTTGTGCAAATGTACAAATCACATTTATGCAAGTATTCAGACCCTCTGCTATTGCACTCAAAGTTGAGCTCAGGTGCATCCTGTTTCCATTGATCATCCTTGAGATGGTTCTACAACTTGATTGGCGTCCACCTGTGGTAAATTGAATTGATTTGGCATGATTCGGAAAGGGGCAGCACGGTGGCTCGGTGGTTAGCACTGTTGCCTCACAGCAAGAAGGTCCTGGGTTCAATCCCCACCTGACCCAAGGGCGTTTCTGTGTGGAGTTTGCATGTTCTCCCTGTGTTTGTGTGGGTTTCCTCCGGGTACTCCGGTTTCCTCCCACAGTCCAAAAACATGCAGGTTAATTGGTGACTCTAAATTGCCCGTAGGTGTGAATGTGAGTGTGAGTTGTTGTCTGTCCCTATATGTCGGCCCTGTGATAGACTGGCGACCTGTCCAGGGTGTACCCCGCCTCTCGCCCTGTGTCCGCTGGCTCCAGCCTCCCCCCCGGTAAAGTTAATGGATGGATGGATGATTCGGAAAGGCACACACCTGTCTATACACGGTCCCACAGTTGACAGTGCAAAAACCAAGCCTGAAGTCAAAGGAATTGTCCGTAGAACTCACAGATCAGAGATCAGCTATTCATTGTCTTGTGTAATAGAGTAGTCTTTCAAAAAATACCTTGAAGAATCTTATGAATCACCACAGAGCCTGTGTGAACCCTACTTCCACTTTGTTTTTTGTGCGTGGAGATAGGCAGAGCAAAATAAAAATGGAACACAAACGCACACATAAACACCCAATCACCTTGTGTCATCACGAACCCTCAGACCTCTTTAAGGAGGCTTGCTTCGTTTAATTAAGAAGCCAGGCCAACAAACTCACTGTGGGTCGGGCCCAGCCGCTTTGATTATAAGGAGGAGAGTGTCAAAGAGAGGCGAGGCGAAGGAAAGGAGATGACTGGGGGACTTGATTATCCAAACAAAGACGGTCTAGACGGTGTTTGAAGAGCCCAGCCAGAGAGCGGCCGTTTCAATAAAGACACTGGCCACAGGAAATGAACAGTGGTCAATAGGAAACGCAGCTCCGCCGATGCCGGAGGCACCGAGCGGCTGTTTTTCTATGACTGAGGCTGATTGAATTGAGACTATGACTGCGGCGAAAGGTGCCTTAATGAAGTGCTCTCCTTTCTAGGTCTGCCATAGCCCTGAGACATTTATAATAGCTCGGGTGATGAATGTTGTCTAGGCGTCTGCTTTCTTTCTCCCATGCCCGTCGAATCTCTTTCCTTTCTCTTTACTTGGTCTCTTCTTCATGGTCTCATCTTCCAACTCCATCTTCTTTGTCTTCCTTCCTTCCTTTCATGCCCATCCTTCTATATCTCTCTACCTCTTCCTGTCTCCTTTTCCTCCGGGCCCATTATTCCCCAGTAAAATGTGCTAGCCTATCTTACCTCGCCAGGTCGCATCACGCATGAACGCGCGCCCCATCGCCATGACAACAGGCTGGTGGGGTGGGTAATTACTTCCTGGAATGTTTACAGTAAGCTGTGGGGCTCGGCCCATGGCGGGGGGTGGCATCTCCCCGAGGCCTGCTGTGTCACCCCACTTGTCAAACGAGGCACGTCCACCACACCCGGCGCTCTCCCCCCTCCCGCTGTCTCTCACTCACTCCTTCCTTTGCTATTTTTCCGTCTCTCTCGTTCCGATTTGAGAGAACTGTTCTCTGGCCTTTTCGTTTTTTCTTTTCCAGACGACTTTAAAACGGACCGATGGCCATACCCTTATTTTTTTCATCCCTGTCTAAATTGAGTTGAAAAGGTTATCTCAAGTGACTCCAATCCGTGTCTCTTTCACGTTTAAACCTGCACCGACTCTGTGGTCTCTGGGCTTTATCGCCATCATCTTAATCCCTCTATCGCTCCTGACGTTGCTTAAGCTCGTAGGAATCACTCTCCAGCTCTGGCCCAGTGAGCTTCTACTGGCTTCCCCTCTAGATTTCATCACTCTAACCCCCCTGGGAGCCATTCTTTCCCTTACAAAACACATCAGTCTCAGCCTCATACTCGTCTCCCTCCCCTTGACTCCTGTGAATCCATTCTACCTGGGACAACTTCCCCGGAGGCTTCCGTGAAAATGAAACCGTCCTAGTCAGTCCTCCGGTGACAGTGGTTTCCCCACAAAGGGTTTCACATCACTAGAATCCAATGCAACGCTCTCAGCGCGTCCTTGTCGGAACCTTGCGGGGGACTCTCCAGGGGTGTCCTTTAACACCTACTTTGATCTTTTCAATAACGGTAGATATGGCTCTTCCTGTCGCCACAGGCGGATGGTTGAAGGCACTGTTAGGGGCACTGCATGGGGAATACAAGTAGGTTCCAAAGTAATATTCTCAGACGACGACCTTTTGATGGACTCTCAGTCCCCAGATGTGATCTTGCTTCGCTCGCCTCCGTACATACCACCCCCGCCACTTCCTGATAGCACCAGCCACGGGGCCCTGATCAAGTGCACTTAGAGGTGAGATCCGAGAGGAGACTTGGTACTATACTTAGCCCCAGGCATGAGAACAAGAGCTGCATTTAGTATATTCTAATGTGAATCGGACGGGAGCAGCGCTTGGTCATTCCTAGACGCACCCAGTCTGTGAGAAACAATATCTCAAAGTCATAACTGAAAAAGAGCTTAAGCCTCCTGATGTAGAACTCAGCGTGTACAGAAATGACCCTCTAATTTCAAAGGTAAGTGGCGGGCACAATGAGTTCTAAAGACCTAATTAATTTGACGTGTGAAGAACACAGCGTGTCCCTGGTGACAGGATGCAGCCCCTGTGATTGGCTCGTTGACGTGTGCTCCGGGAAACAGCCCAGGATAATCAAGGAGCGACTGAGAATCTTGTCGACAAGGGGGTCACGCATGCTGCCGAGGGCTGTCCATGTTATTGAAGGCCATTTTATGTAAGGGGCGTTGCAGCAGCAGGGGAGTCATTAACCTGCTATCCAATCAGCATTGCGGGTCAATTAACCAGACCGCAAACAACACTTGGCATCATGGTGGACCCAGGAGATCATTTGCTAGCCAGAGGCCAATAAGGCAGAGGCTCCCCTCACATCATATAATGAGATGCATAGGCCACATTTGAAAAGTCTCTCCAGGGGATTGCTGTGGTCACCTTCTATGTGGGTTTGTGTGTTCATGGGAGTTTATTTACAGGCTTTATTAACAGGCTAGTAAATGGGGAGGACCGAAATCGATCCCTTGCCATCTCAGGGATACATTCCCACATCTCCCCTTGCGACACATAAACACACGGATAGACACATAAGCAAGAAGCACATAAACTGTCGGCGTGCATGTATCTATCACAGAGGTTGACAGCGCAGGGAGTCTGTGTCAGGGCAACACCATCAATCTCCCTCCCTGTCTACACGTCTCACCCCCGGGTCACAGATGAGAGATGAGCACGTCCAGAGAGAGACAGGTGAACACAACGTAAACAATACTCTCAACATACTCCCATTGAAAACACACACAGGAATTGATCTCTCTCTCGCTCTCAAAGATAGAGTCCTTTTAATCATAATTGGGTGGCCACAGTCCAAGTAAGAGAGGCTTGGTTTCTCTCCAGGTTTGGCAGGAACAACAGGTGCTGATGGAGAATCTGACGCAACCCTACCCAAAACACTGGACTCTCTTCACTCAAAGTAATCGAGCTATATATTCGCCGACTGATGCCAAAACAAACACTCGCCACGAAGCAACGGCACCCAACGCAAAGTAGTGGGTTTGATTGCAATTGATTGTTATTCCGTGCCTTACTCTAGGATTCCAACCTCCCCCAAAAACAAGAAGACAAAAAACACCGCTCAGCTCAAACGAGCGGGGCACACATAATTAGATTTAAATCCTATCAAATTGAAGGCGTGGAAAAACAGAGGCACCTTGGAGAAGCGGGCAGACTGTCTGCCTTTGAACTCCTGTTTACATGCCTGACGGAGGTTTATTCAAACCACAGGGAGAGAGGCGAGAGGAGGAGGAGGAGGAGGAGAAGGAGGGAGAGATCAGAGGGAGAGAGCATCAGATGGATCTGGGGGTAAGAAAAAAGAAAAAAAGCTGACGTTTCCTCTTACATGTATTTATACATTCTCCAACTGGCTGGAGCACTAGTACACGCGTCGCGTTCACTTCGAGGAGCTTTAACGCCGCGCAAAGGATGAACTGCTGGCGCCGGCTTTTTTTCTCCTCCGGCGTCTCCTCCTTCTGAAGGATCCGTCCTGGGTGTGCAGTTAGTGGTGGTGGGTGGTGATGGTGGTGGGGGGGGGGGGGGGGGGGGGGGTTATTGAAATGCACAGGGCATCAAGTTCAGGGGAGTGGGGAAAACTAACCGAAAAACTCAAATTAGTCTAATTAGATGGAGATGGAGTGGGAGAATCGGGAAGCATTAGATAGCCGAGTGTGTGTGTGTGTGTGTGTGTGTACCCACGTACGTCAAGGTTGTGAGCAGGCACGTGCCCACATGTGTGTCCATTTACAGAAGGCCGCGTGCGCTACCTGGAAGACGTTGATGAACAAACAGCAGTTGTTTCCATCCCTGTGGAGCCACAGCCACAGCAGAGCGAGGAGGAGAGGAGGGAAATATAGTTTCCTCTCATTTAGACTAGTGAAAGAGAGGCCAGGAACAGTGGGGAGGCACGGACGCACGCACGCACGCCGCACGCACGCACACGCTACGTGACAGAGACGCACACACTCCCGATCTAAAACACAAAGCACAACCTCACCCCGAGAGGTGGTGACTCATGCCGTATAGACAGATGACCCTGTTCCATGGCTGTGTGAAAACAGCCATAAAATGTCGACCCATTAGATGAGCTGAATAGAGCAGAATAGGCCGAGTCAGTCAGCGGTGACAGGGCCGGGCCGCGTGCTCCTGACACCGGGTGGCCTGAGGGAACCAGACCAGGAGTGTGTGGAGGACACAGCAGGACACAGACAGCCGGACGGGAAGCAGACACCGTCTGTCCACAACAAAAACACGTCCTTCCGTCTGTGCGTCCTTAAGAAAACAGGGGTCAGGCCGAGTGCAGCGGGCCCTGGAGCACGGCTGAGTGCCCGCTCAGACAGAGAGAAAGAGCGAGCGATGACACTGTAGCCCCGGCATGGCCTTTCCCTCCCTACTCCTCTCCACGGATGCAAAGTCATTTCGCGGAGGCGGAGGGCTTTCTGTGCCGGGCTGAGCGATGGTGAAGGAGCTCTCCAGCTATCCGTCCAACGCCGTCCCTCCATTAGTCTGCTTAGACGTCTCCTCTCCTCCCCGCTCCGCCCAGTTCCTTCCCCGCTCCCTCCGATCCATCACTCACTCCATCCATAAAACCCTCTCGCTCCTCTCTCTCCTCTCTCTGCCGGGCCCTCGCCCATCAGCCTCTCCGGCGATCCCCTTTCTCTTTCCATTCCTCTCCGTCCGACCTCCAGCTCTATTAGATCTACGGGCAGTTAGCTTCCCAGTTCCACAGGCGCAACGGCAGCTGAGAGTCGAATTAAACCACGATCAAAAGGGCCACTGTGACTGGCACAGACCTGAGTGACTAAATATGTTGTATGCATTGTTCATGTATAGTCTATATAATATGCATGTTGGTGTGCAAATTCATATTGTTCTGCATTAAACCCGGAGTGTTTTTTTTTTACGACTCACAGCTTAGAGGATGGCGTGCAGCGCCGTTTGAGACAAGGAGGGAAAGAAAAGTGCGAGGGAGAGATAAGCGAAGATAAAGAGACAGACAACGGGCAGGGAGGGTGGTTTGAGTGTTACATAGATTTCATACACAGATGTTCGTTTTGTGACCCGGGCGCGCGCGCACGCAGGCGGCTGTTATCTGTCTCCGCCGTAATCCGTGAGCGTCCTTGATCCGGGGCTCCGACTGGAGGAGAGCAAGGGAGCGCCTGTCCAATTAGGGGGGGCGGGAGCTACAGTGGATCCAGGCAGGAAGTGTGTTTGGGATGAAAGGGCTTTCGGAACGCAAGCCTCCCAGCCGGCCTCCTCCACACCTTCACCGAGTCTCCAAGGTTAGCTCACCCCTCTGAGAGTAGCATGACACCGCTTAGCAGAACGCATACTCTCCACATCCACTCTGCACGAACGCCACTCGGGGAGGGACCCTAAGTCCATCTGCATAACATTTCACGCGTGGCTGCATTACGGCGGCCGCGTGGCTTTACGGAGCACTCTGAACGCATCTTAAACAATCAAAAACGCTCGAGAAACCATTCCGCACACGTTCCATTGATGGAAGGGGACGTTAAAGATATCTCAGGACGGCTACTTAGGGCTTTATGGCGCACACACACATCCATCCACACACACACACACACACACACACACACACACGTGTCCGTCCCGTTTGACTAGCGTCCGTATGAGCCGTCTCCATGTCCCCGGGATGGACGGGCACTTTAATGCCCCTGGACATGATATAAAGGCGGGCGAGGGGAGCAGCGTGTCCGTCTAAGTGGCTCTTACGCGGCGCCGGAGGGGGCAGGGGTGACCGCGCGGATCCATTTCCGTGCCTGTGATTTGCATCCACTCAGTGGGAGGGGGTGGAGGGTAGGGATGGTGTGGTCAGCTAGGGCCCATTTTGACCTCCCTCTACAGCGTGCACTTGTAACCCCTTGAAGGCGAGGTGGGCTCGCAGAAATAAGTGCTCGGTAAAAGTCGGACGCTTATTAACACCCCCGGTGGGTACACACGCACACACACACGAGCACGTTGAACACATACATACATACATACATATACACACACACACACACACACACACACACACAAAGGCACACACACACACACACACACACGAGCACGTTGAACACATACACACACCCACCCGGCCGCACATACACATTAGAGAGAGAAAACGGTAAAGTAATAAATTAATCTTGTCTTTGAAGAATCCAGGTCATCAAAGCGACGGATGTTTTTCCACACGAAGATGGAGTTTACCATTATGACTTATGAATGATCAAAAACAGCATATTTATATTAAAGCCATGGACTGAAAGAGAGCACTTTTCATGCTTTTAGGCACCTTGGAGTGTGTAGAAACCAAAGATAGGCAGAAACCAAATTAAAACAAAAATGCTCAAAATGAAGACTTTTAAAATGAAGACGAAAAGCCCTCAGAAACAGTTTTCTACTCTTCTATCGATCTGGCTTGTCGTTTTATCTTTTTCCACCAGGCTGACAAGAGGGAAGCGGTTTACCCATCATGCCTCTCTGTGGGCCCACTTCACCCCGCCTGGGACAGGCCACTTCACTTGAAACGACGGGGGGGTAGTTGGCTCTACTTGGTACGGCCCACTGCACATCGTGCCGTCCCGTACAACGAGGCTGTGTACACCTTTGGAGCGATCCATCGGTCATCCCTCCCTTCCCTCCTCCTCCTCCTCCTCCTCCTCGTCCGTTCTTCTTCTTCAGAGCTCTGCACGACGGCCCGAGATGTCTGATTGAAGAGATGACCCCTGGGGGAGAGAGGGGGATGCAGAGGGGGAGTGTGTCGCCGTGGAGCGCGCGCGCGTGCGCGTGTGTGTGTGTGTGTGTGTGTGTGTGTGTGTGCCGCGCACACGAGTGAACGAGGTGAGAAAGTGGCGGTGTGCCGGAGCAGCCTCCATTAAGCCCTGCCTCACTGGCAATTGACAAGGAGTACCCCCAACTGGTTTTAAGAGACAGAGAGAGAGACTAATGGAGAGAGGGAGGGAGAGAAAAAGAGAGAGAGAGAAACCACTGCGTCCTCTTGAATGTGTTTTTCCCATGTTATCCAGGGCTTCTGCACGCGTCTCAGAGGGAGAGCCAGAGGCACCAACAGCTCCTCTCCACCTATTTAGGAGCTCCGGCATCGACCGAGACAGAGAACAACAACTCCTGCTGTTTTCTCCAAAGGCCTTGTTCCCCGTTTATGTTGCTCCTTTGAAACTCGTCTCCGTCTTTAGGTCCCGATGCACACAAACACACACACTCACACACACACACACAATTCAAGTTGGTGGCGATTGAACGAAGATAACAAAACACACAAAACACACACACACTCCCACGTCCTCTATGAAATGTCAAGCCATCCTGTATGTGTCCAACCACCATATAGCTGTATTATCAGCATTCACTACACTTCATAGTAAATGTCAGGCCAAAACCAAAATGCCAGCCGGCCAGTCTTGACTAGGTTGTCTTAAACACACACACACACACACACACACACACACACACACACACACACACACACACACACACACACACACACACACACACACACACACACACACACACAGCGGGACACACACAGACAGGGCTGCAGACAAAGACTGCATATGCCAGCCCCATGTTGAATGGCGCTACATCTGTGCAACGTCTAAAGGCCAGTGGGGGTGAGGGGGGGTCAGCTTATTGTACCACGTCTATGTGTCCTTACCATGGGCCAAGGCGGGACGAGGTCATTCAAGGTCAATCACAATTCAATAATATCATCATATACATGTACAATGTCAATCAGTTCTAATCTCGCCGGAAATCAACTCTGGTTGCGTTTCTACCTGGCTCTGCATCTCTATGACAAAGATGATCCCTTCACATGGAACCTCCGTCCAGGCCAGACAGCTAGCACCCTGCCCCCCTGGTGAGACGCTCCACCTTCCACGGCACTGACAGTGCATCACGCCCCCGAGACTCAATGAACTGACCTGACATTGGTACGTCAAATCCATCAAGGACTCACTATTGAGACGGACAAATTGAGAAAAACTGTACAAGATAGAGAGTGAGAAACAACGAGGAAGATAGATAGAGATAGAGAGAGAGAGAGAAAGAGAGAGCGAGAAAGATAGATAGACACAGAGAGAGAGAGAGCGGGAGATAGGGAGATAGAGAGATAGAGAACGAGAGAGAGTGAGTGATAGAGATAGAGAGCAAGACAGCGAGTGAGAGAGAGAGAATGAGAGAGAGAGAGAAAGAGAGAGAGAGAGAATGGCTGGAGGGGCAGTCCTTGAGTGAGTGCAGCAGAATAGGTCTGTGTAAAGACGGAATATTAATATGATCAACCGGGAATGACCGCCTGAAGGTCTGGCGATCAATAACAAAGCCATTACATCCATGCGTGTGTGTGTGTGTGTGCGTGTGTGTGTGTGCGTGTGTGAGCTTGTGATATTCATCCTTGAAGCAGAGCCAGTGGCCCGCCGGTCACCTTGTCTGGTTAAACTGTCCGATGTTCACACACACACACACACACACACACACACACACACACACACACACACACACACACACACACACCCACAATGCACGCAGCAGCAAACTGCAGCACAAAGGCAATGATGGAGACGTGCCAACCCGGATCCCCTCCACGCGAGGAGAGGCGGGGCGGTTCCCGGTGTTGGAGAGGGAGACAGCGGAAAACGACGAGAAGCGTCACAAAAAGCCAATTAGGCTCTGAACGCCAGGAGTATAATTGCTAGTCAGCGGAGAGGGTAACGGCGTGGTCTCACACACACACACACACAGTTACTTCACAGTGGGCACGGCAATGCTCCAACCGTCGGCGTGGCGTTAACCAAACACTCGTTATCTAAACGAGCCAGTGTCTGTGTTTGAAGAGCACAGCCAATCGGAGCGAAAAGCTGAGGGGGTAACAAGCCTGTCAGGAAAGAAAACCCTGTGTCCGTGTGTTTGTGAGAGTCTCACTGCGCATGGATGTGTGTGTGTGAGCAAAGTGTGTATGCGTGTGTGTGTGTGTGTGTGTGTGTGTGTGTGTGTGAGAGCGTCTTTCTTAAATCAAAGTGAGCAGTTAGGTGATGAGTCACATGTCCACGAGGCAGGAGGGAGTCTCCAATAGATTTAGCCTCTGCTCCACGCTCACACCTTTCAGCGTCGCCGTATCCTCTACGACTCCAATGGGATTACACACACACACACACACACACACACACACACACACACACACACACACACACACACACACACACACACGCACGCAGCATGATAGTGCTCTCTTGTCGAGTAGGCACACCAGGTCATTCCTCCAGACAGGGACTTGGACGAGATTGAATTCACAGAGAGAAAGATGGGGGGGGAGTGGAGCTGGTCAGAAAAAGAGAAAGAATGTGGTAACATCTTATTTGGCCAATCCACAAAGGACCCCAGCAGGATTCTCTACACTGTGCTGGCTCGGTAATAGAAAATGGCTAGGGAAGAGACACAATTATAATAGCCTCCACCGGTGATATCCTTTGACTCCATCACCATCAAAAGGAATTTGAGTTATTTGGTAGAGACTCGGTATCATATATGTAGTTTCGGAAGCCATTCTACAGTGGATGAACTCAATATCCCTAATACCACTGGGAAACCAGGAAGTCCATGCCTGAAAAATAATCCAATAAAAGGGAGCAATTGTTTGTCGCAGTGAAATATCGGTCTCCTCAGCGATGGTAACCACAGCCGTCCCTACTGGGTCTTAGAGCGGAATATTAACGGAGGCTTAGTCAATATGGACACAAAGAGCCATAACTCTTAACGCCTTTCTCTTGGTCTGGGAGGAAATAATAAAAAAAAAAAACTTTGTTCTTTTATCTCTTCGCTTCCGGAGCTGGAGTTTTTATTTAGCCCCGCGCGGGGGTCAGCTGGTCAAACGGACCGTGCGGTCGGCGAGGGGGAGCCCGCGGTTTCGTTAGAAGCTTCTGGAAGCGCGCCGTCTCCCTAATGAGCCGATCCCGGGGTTGTCTCGGGCGGCGAGGCGGCCCTCGTGGAGGAGACGTCGAGGAGGGGAGGGGGGGGTGGGGCGTTTCACGAGTGGACGCCGTAACGCGCTGCTCGTTTTACTAAGTGGACCGAGCTCTTAAACAGGAAATGGAGAGGCCATTAGAAGATCTGTCGGCTAAATGTCGAAGCGGAAAAAAAAAGAAAGAAATAGAACGGCTTCCTGGAAATAGACAGACCGTGTGCCGCAACAACCTCTCTCTCTTTAAAGCGCTTTTCTGTCAGGTCAGCCTGTTTGGAGTGACGGGGGGGTGTGTGTCGGGCCGTATCAAAAGAAATGGAACCGGCGGTACCCAGCGTCGCTTTCATTACGGAAACATCTTGCGCTTGTTCGCGTCGCCTCTCATCCCGACTGTCTTTGGAAAGACACGGCCAGTCACTTCCCCCTCTCTCTCTCTCTCTCTCCGACCCCGTCTTCCTCGCCGTCTGGCGCTGTCGCGGGAGGGGAAGGGAAGAGGGAATGACAGCGGCCTGGAGGGAAAGGAAGGAAGGGAGGGAGCGAGAAAGAGGAGGACAAAGGAGGTGCGGGGCAGAACGAGTGACGGGAGAGCGCCTTGGTGTGACGGCTTGGGGGCGCAGTCAGCAGCATGGCGGCCCTGATGCACAGTCAGCCTGTCAGTGTGGCGGCCCCGCGCTCGGCTACAGGGGTCTAACAGGGGCCCCCCTACGCCGTGACGCACCACTAGATAGGGGACAACTCTTGGTTTTGCAGGGGGCGGGGGGCTAAAAACCCGTACTCGCTGCACTGGAGGGGACGTACTCGCTGCACTGGTCACCAGTCTGTAGCACTTTGAAAGTTTTTTGTAAATACCACTTCTGCTATCAGGACCTTTCCTACGGTATTTCCAGTTTCAAATGGCAATCTAAAACGGGCACTGAACTGGACACCTATGCCAACAGTCCCTTCGCGTTCCACCAGATAGCTGGGACGCTGTGTGAAAACGACTCCTCACAAACCCAACTAACCCCGTCTCTCATCTGTTTGGAAGTGGGGTGGGGAAGAAAAATGCTGTCTAAAGAAATATTAGCAAGTGCGTGGGGCTGGGAACCCAATTACACAACGAGGTCGCAATCTGCTTCCTAGCGAGAGGCTGGATTCACTCTTTTTCTCCCCGGGGGAAAGAGAAGAGAAACG